>JAKVIS010000576.1:0-63235 GCA_033119425.1 Bufotes viridis | reverse complement strand
TGGGAAGGACTGGGATCTGCTTCTGCCCTATCTCATGTTCGCAGTGCGAGAGGTGCCCCAGGCCTCTACTGGGTTCTCGCCCTTCGAACTGCTTTATGGCAGACACCCTCGGGGCCTGTTGGATATCGCCAAGGAAGCGTGGGAACAACAGCCCGTCCCCCACAAAGTGTCATTGAGTATGTCACCCAGATGCAGGAACGGATGGAAAGGTGTTGCCGCTGGTCCGGGGAGCATATGGTGGCAGCGCAACAAGCCCAGAGTAGGGTGTATAATCGTCAGGCTCGGGTACGGGACTTCAATCCGGGAGATCGGGTTTTGGTTCTGGTACCCACCCTTGACAGCAAGTTCCTAGCTAGGTGGCAGGGCCCCTATGAGGTGATCGAGAAGGTAGGGGAAGTAAATTACAAGGTACACCAGCCAGGGCGGCGCAAGCCGGAGCAGGTGTACCACGTGAATTTACTAAAGCCTTGGAAAGATAGGAACACGGCCGACGACAACAGCCCCTGGCCAGGGCTCCTAGGTGAAAAAGGTCCAGCCCCACAGTTCGAGGCCTGTGAAGCAGTAGCCACAGTAAAAATTGCAGACAGCATGTCTTCCAAACAAGTTCAGGAAGTCAGGGAGTTCATCAGTCGGAACACGGATGTGTTCTCGGACCTCCCTGGCCGCACGTCTCTCATCCAACATGACATCGTCACCGAGCCTCAGGCCAAGATCCGGTTAAAACCATACCAGGTACCCGAGGCTCGGCGACGGGCCATCGCAGAGGAAGTACAATTAATGTTGAAGCTCGATGTCATTGAGGAGTCGAAAAGTGAGTGGGTCAGTCCCATAGTCCTGATACCCAAGCCGGATGGGACGTTGCGGTTCTGCAACGATTTTCGCAAGTTAAAAGAAGTGTCCAAGTTTGATGCGTATCCCATGCCCCGGGTAGACGAGCTTGTTGAGAATTTAGGGCAAGCCCGTTATTTTTCTGTGCTAGACCTCACTAAAGGGTACTGGCAGGTACCCTTAACGGAGTCGGCCAAGGAAAAAACTGCTTTTGTTGCCCCGCAGGGCCTGTATCATTATAAGGTGTTACCCTTTGGCCTGCATGGCGCCCCCGCCACCTTCCAAAGGTTAATGGACATTGTGCTGCGACCTCATCGATGGTACGCCTCGGCCTACTTAGATGATGTAGTCATCCACAGCACCGACTGGGAAAGCCATTTACCCAAGGTGCAGGCGGTGAGTGGATGCCCTGAGGAAAGCTGGACTAACCGCCAATCCAAAAAGTGTGCGATTGGGTTAGAAGAGACCAAATATCTGGGGTATGTCATTGGGCGGGAGTCATCAAACCTCAGGTAAATAAGATAGAGGCAATACGGAGTTGGCCCTGACCGGTCACCACCAGGCAGGTAAAGTCGTTCCTGGGAATTGTAGGGTATTACATGAGGTTTGTGCCCCACTTTGCCACTATAGCTTCGCCGTTAACAGAATTGTTAAAGGGGCGTAAGTCAGTGACGGTCCGTTGGAATGAGCAGGCAGAAAAGGCTTTCTCCGCCTTGAAATCGGCCCTGTGTGGGTCCCCGGTTTTGGTGACACCCGATTTCAAGAAGGAGTTCATAGTCAGACCGACGCCTCTGAGGTTGGCCTTGGTGCTGTACTATCGCAGGAAGTCAACGGGGAGGAGCATCCCATTGTCTTCCTCAGCCGTAAGCTCACCCCAGCCGAGACCAGGTACAGCATAGTGGAGAGAGAGTGCCTGGCCATCAAGTGGGCACTCGAGGCCCTCCGTTATTATCTGTTGGGCAGAAGCTTCCGCCTGGTGACCGACCATTCCCCTCTCAAGTGGATGAGCCACGCCAAAGAGAGGAATGCCCGGGTTACCAGGTGGTTTCTGTCTCTACAGAATTACAAATTTACGGTGGAGCACAGAGCAGGCCGTTTATTGAGGAATGCGGACGCCCTCTCCCGGGTACACTGTTTATCGTGTGTCCACCCCCTCAGGGTTAAACAAAGGGGGGGGGGTATGTGGTAAGGTGCAGGGTGCCGTCATGGATGCAGGTACGTGTCACCGAGGTTCATAGCCTCGGTAAGGTAAGAGCCATTTTGTCGATGTCAGCAGCAGGTAGTGCTACTGACACAATTGCTAGATAGCATGGCTGCAAAGCCGATCCGGGCCGGCTCTTACCGGGAGCAGCTAAAGTGTAGGGTGGGTGGTTGCTCCCACGACTCCAGTCCTGGTTTTGGGCTGGGTTTAAAACACAGCCAGCACCAGCAGCTGGGTGTGATTTGTCCTGGAGCTGCTGGTAGTGCTGTGGAGCTCTCTGGGCTGGAAGCAAGAGCCCAGCAAAGAGGCGTGCAGTCGGCCTGGAAGCCTGAGGGTGGGTTTTCCTGCGGCTGGGCTGACAGCCAGGTGCGAACCAGCACCTAAACCTCACAGGTGATTGGATCCTGGTTTTTGGTTTTTGCCGTGTGTGAATTAACACTAAGTGACTGTTTGGAGTTTTTTTTTTATGCAAGTGTGAAATAAACACTGTTTGCTGCACTTCCTGGACTCCCTTTGCCTCTGTACTGCACCCGCACCGCTGTCTACCAGAGCGATTCCCCACACAGGATAGAAAGAGAAATGCCCAACAATACTCAGGGGTGGAAGGACATTTACAAAAATGCTATCCGCCTCTGGGCCAGCCACTACATTTACCCACTGTGTTGTTGGTTATGTGGACGTTGCCATAGATAGCATTGTGCAGTGCACACCTGATTTTGTCTGCCACTTGGTTGTGTAGGGAAGGGATGTCTCACTTGCAAATATAGCGGCAGCTGGAATACACGTACTGTGGGACAGCCATCATCATAAGGTTTTTAAAACTGTCCACCAGCCGAAATGACAGCATTTCAAATGACCAGGAAGTTGTAAATAAGGCATTCAGAGCCATGGGTGGGGGGGTACTTCCTCTTTCTATTTCCCTTTCTCTCCAGTGTTTGGGAGATGGACAGCTGATAGCTGAACACTTCCATGGGATTTGGTGGAGATGCTTGGTGACGATAACAGATGTGGTGGCGTTGCCGCCACATCCTCTGCTTGCTGGGTGACAGGTGCCAATGTCACTCGCTTGGGCTCAAGTTTAGAATGTTTATTTATAATTTTTCTCTATATTATGTTATTTTAATTAATTTCCCTTTCCACATTTGTTTGCAGGGTATTTACCTACATTTTGCTGCCTTTTGCAGCCCTCTAGCCCTTTCCTGGGCTATTTTACAGCCTTTTTAGTGCCCAAAAGTTTGGATCCCCATTGACTTCAATGGGGTTCGGGTTCAGGGTGAAGTTTGGTTTGAGTTCAGATCTCGAACCCGAACATTTTCGGGAAGTTCTGCCGAACTTCTCGAACCCAAACATCCAGGTGTTCACTCAACTCTAGAGCTATTCTATTACATCTTGCTGCACTATTTGGGGTTAAAAAGTGAACTATTACTACACATTTTAGGTTGTTTGCATTCTTTTATTCTACAGTAATTCCATTAATCTTTTCTTCTGTTATTGGGGTGAAACTGTAGTCAGATTCTACAGAATTGGGGGTTAACAGTGTTTTATTCATAATTCAATCTGTTAATCCTTAGTTGTGTAATTATGTAATTACTGTGAAATCAAATCCTGGCTCTCTCCTCGCCAACTGAAAATCGGAACCATGGTCACCGACAACGGAAAGATCATTGTGTTAGTGGTGCATCGAGGAGAGCTGACTCATGCACCCTTCTTTAATCTGGTTATAAAGTGGTTTGTTACGTCTTTTACTCAACTGCAAAACATCCTAAAAATGGTCAGGAAATTTTCCATGCACTTCAGCCAAGGCAGAATAGCATTTCCCTGATATGCAACTTTACCACCCATTTGGAATTGTGCCCTCCATATGTTGGACCTAATATATGATCAGAGGAAGGCCATAAACTATTTCTTGATCATGCAGGCGGACAGCAGCACTCCTCTGTGTAACTTCGACGTGAGCTAGTGGCAGCTCGTGAGTTACCCCTGCCATTTGCTCAGGCCCTGAAGAGACCACTTTATTTGTCAGTCACCAAGACTACAGTATGAATAACTGAGGCAGATCCACTACCAGTTCAAGGCTTTATTGAGACCAGCATCTAAAACGTCGGTCTTAATAAATGTGCCCCAACATTTTTAAATACATGCAATTACAAAAATTTTCAGATCCAAACACCTTTAACTTCTGGATTAACATCTAATCTGGTCACTTCTCTATGCAACAACCTCAATTACTAATGTTCCTCTGAGGTCTGCTGCAGAGTGCCCTGCTTATCCATGTCCTGTGCTGAGGCATCCATGAAGAGCAGACAGTCTCCACCCAACAGCTCTGAAAAAAATTCAGGATTGCAGATAGAAAAACTATGCCAGATGTAAGTTATGTAATAGCCAGAGATAGGCTCCTTTCACATGAACAAGTTTTCCATATGGGTGCAATGCTTGAATTCAATTGCACCTGCATTAAATCCTAACACATCCATTTCTATGGGTCTGTGTACATGAGCGTTGTTTTTCACGCATCATCCTTGTGTTATGTGAAAATCTCAGCATGTTCTATATTCTGCATTTTTCACGCAGCCCCAATCCCTTAGAAGGGAATCGGGCTTCTGGGAAAAATGCATTGCATCCAGATGCAAAGCATTTTTCACTGATAGTTGCTAGGAGATGTAGTTTGTTATCCTAATTTTTTTTTCATGAACATGAAAAACGCACAAAATCTGACAGCATCCACGTAAAAAAAAATAAAAAAAAATGTTTTCCTGAACAAATCTGTTCAGATCTGTGAAATAAGCCATAGTGTTATATTGCATGTGCTCACATGAAAAGTGAACCGAAACAACAATTATAGAAATGTTAGGTTCAGATTCAGAAGAGTTTAAAGATATTGGGCCAGATTTATCATTAGCCTAAGTCACTTTTCTGGAGTTAAAAAGTCGCAAAAATTGCGCAAAAGCCAAATTGCGCAATTTTTGCGACTTTTTGGAGACTTACGCCACTCACTCCAAAGCCAAGTTTATGGGCGTTTTGTCGTATGTAAATCACTTGCAAGACAGATTTATTATTGCGACTTTTTAAATAGTCGCAAAAAAGTCGCAAAAAATTGCGCAAACTCACTCCACTCATGACCATGCTTATGTTTGACAAAATCACTTTTTTAAAATTGCGACTTTTCCAAAGACACACCAGATTTATCAACCTCTGAAAGAGCCCATGATAAATTTGACTTGACTCAAATACACATACGCCTTCTTTGAAAGTGGAGTGAACTGCAAGAGTAATGATAAATCTGGCCCATTGTCTAAGATCAAAACAAACTGGGGCAAAGGGAGGTAATGGTATAAAATAACAACGGAAGCACCACAATGACAACTTGTGACCAATGTGGCCAATAACTGGCCTCAGCATTACCATTTCCTGCCTTTGCCATATTCTGGTATCATCTCAGAAATCTCCACTTGTAAGGGTGGGGTTCATGTCCCATATCTAGTCGATGTCATAGTCTTATGTCTACTAATCTGGAATTAAAAATAAAAATCACAGCCTGGCTTAATGTTATCAGATGTTTCTATTAATTTCTTATTGTACTTGCAGACAAATCTGACTGTGGTCACAGAGTTTCTCCTCTTAGGATTTCAAAGCAGCCAACTTTTGAGAAATCTTCTATTTCTTCTGTTCCTTCTTGTTTTTGTTGCCACAATATGTGGGAACCTCCTGATCATCATCCTGGTGTCCACCAGCAAGAACCTCCACACCCCGATGTACTTCTTCATCTCACAACTGTCCATCAGTGACATCTTATTATCCACAAATATTGTCCCCAACTTGCTCCACATCCTACTGAATAATGGAGGAACCATCAGTTTTATTGGTTGTATAACTCAGTTTTATTTTTTTGCTGGCACGGATGCATTTGAATGTCTTTTTCTTGGTGTGATGTCTTATGACCGATATGTGGCCATCTGTAATCCCCTCCGTTACTCCTCTGTCATGACGAATAGATTTTGTGTTACATCAATCATTATTAGTTGGTTGATGGGTAATGTTATTTCATTAATTTTTACGATAACATCATCAAAACTAAAATTTTGTGGCTCAAATATCATCGACCATTTATTCTGTGATCTTGTCCCCTTACTAGAACTGTCCTGTTCTGACGCCTTCTTTGTTCACTTGGAGATTTTTCTTTTGGCAGCTCCATCTGTAATGGTCCCAACCTCAATCATTGTAGTGTCTTATACTTACATTGTTATATCAGTCTTAAGGATCCCATCCAGTACTGGTAGACAGAAAGCCTTCTCCACCTGTAGCTCCCACCTCATTGTGGTCTCCATTTTTTACTGCACTATATTCAATGTTTATATTTTCCCTAAGAGAGAACAAACTTGGGTCAGTAGTAAAATCCTCTCTCTCCTGTATACTGTATTTACTCCATTTATTAACCCCATTATATACAGTCTGAGGAATAAAGACATTAAGAAAGCCATACAGGAAATATTCCATAAACACATATCCCGTAATAAACATTAATACACATTTAGAGACATGAAAATCACTCTAAATTTTAATTGTTCGACCGATTTGATTTGAGTGCAAATCTATTTTACCCAAACTAAAAATGCTCTAACTTGCCTGAAAATTTTTGTATAACACTAGTCTCATAGGACCCATATCCTCTCTTTTTTAGTTTTGCTTCTCTCTCTCTCAGATTCAGACGCAACTTAAGATCTTACAAAATAAGGGTGAAATTTTATTAAATTTGAATTGATTTGCTCATCTCCAATTGATGCTGAGCTGCTCACTAGTGGTCAGCTGATCTGGATTTCTGGGTTAATTTTATTTACCGCAATGCAGTATTTCCTCCTGCTACGTGGTAGAAAATTGATTTAGCCTGAAATAGTTTTTTTATTAAATTGCGAGATCCACCATCTTGCTTGAAGATCTTGCACGAAATCCCATGCATCGTGTCGACTGACCTTGACTTTCTATTATAACGAATCACAGTCTTGATGTTGACTAATTTCTTCTGATCTACCTATGATGTAAAACATGGAGAAATGTGAGTTTTTAAAATAGACCTTTAAATATTGCCACAGGTGCACCTCAAATTAACTCAAGTGACATCAATTATCCTTCCAGAAGCTAAACCATAACATCATTTTATGGAATTTTCCAAGTTTTTTTTTAATGGCACAGTCAACTTGGTGCATGAAAACTTTTGCGCTACTGGGAGTGTGGTGAAAGAATTATAAGCTGAAATAAACTATTGCCTCTAATATTCTACTGACATTTCACATTCTTGAAATCTAGAAGAGAGTTAAACCTTGACATACACTACTTATAACCCGGGACCATTCTGAATAGGAATCATTGACCACAACTCTCTGGACACTGTCCTTCAGCCTGTTTTCAATCCAATTACAAACTATACTTCCCAAGCCTATAGACCTTATTTTACCTATTAAACGTCTATGAGGGACAGTATCAGAAGCCTTTACAAAATCTAACACTACATCCATAGCTGCCCCTTAGTCCAGGTTTCTACTCACCTTCTCATAAAAAACAAATCAGGTTCGTCACAACTCCTTGGTGTTAGAGCTGATTGACCTAGGCAACAGTAGCCACACAGCCGATCACTTTCTAAAGTACATTAAGCAGAAAATATTCTACTGGCTCTCTCTCCGCCAAAACAAGATGTTCATTGACAATGGCCACAAGATTGTGTCCTCAGCATTGGACCACTGATTGGTTGCAGCAGTAACTTGACATATACCAGTAAGTTCCCGCTGCAGTTTTTAAACAAGCAGTGGCATGATGCGAGCACCATTTCCTGTTCATTACACTGCCTGTCGTCTCAGAAGTGCAGTGTAATGACAAGTACTCGCTCTATTCAAGTGAATGAAGTGAGTACAGTGGTGTGGAAATTTTAAAAAACTACTTGTCGAAGGACTAAAGCAGGGTCTCTATCTACTTGTCCCTCATGACAATCCACTTGTCCTAATACAAAGATAATTTAATAATAGAACTGTGACATGGAGGGGGACAGATGTGACATGAAGGGGAAGAAATGTCACATTTCTCTCCCCATGTCACATTTCTCTCCCCCCATGCCACATTTCTCTCCCCCATGTCACATCGCTCGCCCCCCCATGTCACATCACTCCCCCCTCCATGTCACATCACTCCCCCCTCCATGTCTCATCACTCCCCCCTCCATGTCACATCACTCCCCCCTCCATGTCACATCACTCCCCCCTCCATTTCACATTTCTCCCCTCTCCTTCCACCTGTATTAATGTGTAAAAAGCATTATGCTCACCTGGTCCAGTCTGCAGAAACTCCCCTTCTTCTCTGTATGATCCTGGTATCTTGATTGGACTCCCGACAAGTTGTCTGAGGACCTGGGACAACTCAGCTAATCAGTGGCTGCAGCTGTGTCATGTGTCAGGTCAGTGATTGGCTAAGCAGGAAATCCCTGGCCTGAAACGTGATACAGCTGCAGCCACTGATTGTCTGAGTGTTCCCAGGTGCTCAAACAACTTGTCGGGAGCTCTAGATATTATGATCATACAGAGGAGAAGAGCCGCGGCCAGCCAGAGGCGTGCAAGTGATTTATTTAATTTTTTCCTCCCCCTCCCTTCAGCCCTGCGACTAGCCCAAAGCAGAGCTAAGCTACCGAACAAACTACCTGCCCGGCGCCCGGAACTGCATGTCCCGGGCGTCGGGCGATACAATTTCCACACTCCTGGAGTACTTGTAATTACACTACACCAGCACTACAGTGGAGACGACAGGCAGTGTAATGAACAGGAAGCAGTGTCGCATGGAACATCGCCCCCTCTTCAAACAGCTGATCAATGGACATGCTGGGTGTAAGTTCCCCACCTATCTGTTATTGATGACCTAAGGGGTAATACAGCAACACATACCTCTTATATCCAGAGACGTCTCTTCTCTGATGTATATTTTCTCTTTCCTCTTCTTCTTGATTCGGCTCAGACCTTCATCACCAGTTCTTTCAGCCACATCTTCTCTCTGTAGAGTTTGCACGCAGACATCTTAAGTTGCTAACTTTTCTATCATCCTCATCCTGGTGCCCCAACAGAGTTATCAGGCCGCTACCCTAAAAACAGTGCCAATTGTGTGTCCCAATGCACCCAAATACTATACTGTAGAAATAATAGTGCCATACAGACAGTCCCTCTGTAGTTACAGTGCTCCCCAAAATCCCAATAACACTAATAATTCTAACCTGGAGTGCCCTAATTAGTAGTAGTGCCCTTATAGTCATAATGCTCCCCAAAAGTACCCCTGTTAGCAGTAATGCCTTCCACATTGTAATGATAAAAAAGTACCCCTTGCAGTAGTAATAATGCCCTATCATAGAAATAATTTTCCTCATAGTCCCTTCAATTGTATTAAACCCCCCATAATAAGCAAGCAGTAAAATTTCCCTTAAAGTGCCTCCAGTATTGAAAAGCACCCGAATAGTTCTCCTAGTAGTAATAAAACCACCATAGTGCACCCAGAAGTAATAAGACCCCTATATAGTGCCCCAATAGTTATAATGTTTCCATATAGTACTTATAGTAATTTTAATGACACCATAGTTTAAATAGTCCTCTATTGTGCCCCCAGTCGTGTAACTAGTCTGCTGTAGTGCCCCAATAGTTTAAATAACCCCTTATTGTGCCCCAAGCATACTAAATTGCCCCATATAGTGCCCAAAGTAGCTTAAGTAGCCCACTATAGTGCCCCCAGTAGCTTAAATAGTCCCCTTTAGTTCCCCTATTAGCTTACATAGCCCCTTTTACAGTGCCACACACTGTGCCCTTTTACAGGGCCACATATCTGTGCCCCCTTATAGGGACAAATATCAGTGACCCCCTTATGGTGCCACACATCTGTGCTAGTGATGAGTGAGCATGTTCGGCCGAGTACTGGTTCGGCTCGAGCATCAATATGTTTGGCCCGTGGCGGTACTCGGCTGAGTAACACGTGTGCTCGAGCGGAATGGTCGAGTCTCCTCCCCGCATGTTTGGCGCCTCCTAAGCAGCCAATCAACGTGCAGGTAAGTAACCTCCTTCAGTGTATCGCCGTAGCCATGTTAGCTACTGGCATTACACTGATTGGCTGGCTAGAAGGCATCATCTGGTGCTATATAGGCACCTGACGACACGTGTTCAGCTCAGTCAGCGCCAGGGAGAGCAGAGCGTAGGCAGGGAAAGATAGTGTGTGAAGCGGAATTTAACAGATTTTATTAGAAACAAGATTTGCAAAGGCACAAGGACTTTTAAGGACTACAGTGTGTGTGTTTGGAAGCAGTGATATATTTTTAGTAACTGCACTCAATTGATCAGTCTCAGGGACAACCATCCTGAGGAAGAGACACAGTGCAGGGAGAAAAATCGCTGTTTTAACAACTACCAAAAGCTTTTCATGTAACCAAAACTTCCCTTTAAGGACTACTGTGTGTGTTTGACAGAAGAAATATATTTTTCTTTAATACCTAGTAGTGACATATCCTGTATATCATCCGCAGACTGTGTATTTTTGCGTAAATTCAACTAATCAGCTCCACATTTATTGTCAATAGTGTGTACATTTAATCCACATCCGTGACATATACAGTCCTCCATCCGAAAACTCAGCTTTTTGGGGGACGTTTAACTAATTTGTGCCACATCTGTGTGTGCGTTTAATCCACATCCGTGACATATACTGTACTCCATCCGCAAACTCTGTTTTTTGGGGGAATTTAACTAATTTGTTCCACATCTGTGACATATACAGTGCTCCATTCGAAAACTCTGGTTTTTGCGGAAAATGAAATCATTTTTGACACATCTGTGTGTGTGTAATCCACATCCGTGGCATATACAGTGCTCCATCCGAAAGCGATTTCCTTAGCGTAAATTTAAATAATCTGGGCCTAATCTAGTGTCCATAGTGTGTTGTTTTCTGTGACATATACAGTACTTTATCTGAAAACTGCTTCTTTAGCGCAAATTTAAATTATATGGGCCTAATCTAGTCTCCATAGTGTGTGGCTTTCTGTGACATATACTGTACTACATCCGAAAACTGTGTCTGTAGCACAAATTTTAATAATCTGTGCCTAATCTAGTGACAAAATCATTAATATGAAGAAGGTGAACACTAAGGGACAGGGACGTGGCCGTGATGCTGATGGTGTACGCAGAGGCCGTGGCCCTGGGCGCAATGAAGCTGAGCTTGCTGCCCATTTACCAGAAAAGAAAAAAACATCCACGGTACCCTGCTTCATGTCCAACTTAGCTGGGCAGCGCAGGACAACACTGTCCAAGTCGGACCAGTGTGAACAGTTGGTCGGTTGGATTACTGAAGATAATGCGTCCAGTCGGTTAAGCACCACCCTCTCGTCCAGTCTCTGTAGCCAATAGTCTGGTCAACTAAATCCTCACTCTGAGCATCCTTCCTCCCACCATGGAGAAGCCTGCCAAACGAGTGATCCCACACTTGAATATTACGAGGAGCTCTTTCCAGCGCCACTATTAGATTTGGCCCTTTCGCCCAGGACGCTTGAAGAGGTACCTGAGATATTGTGCCCTGGATCCCAACCTCTTGAGTAGAGTTATGCGAACACCTGGAAGTTTGGGTTCGCCGGGTTTTGCCGAACTTCGCTAAAAAGTTCTAGTTCGGGACACAAACTTGACCCAACCTTGACCCCGAACCCGAACCCCATTGAAGTCAATGGGGACCCGAACTTTTGGACACTAAAATGGCTCTAAAAATGTCATGGAAAGGGCTAGAGGGCTGCAAAAGGCAGCAAAATGTGCTTAAGAGCATGGCAAGTGCTCTGCAAACAAATGTGGATAGAGAAATAACTTAAAAGCGAGGGTGGAGGAGGTAGCCAACAATGTTTTTTTTTCTTTTGTTTTTTAATTGGGGTAGCCTCCAAAATATTGGGACATATAAAAAAATAAAACAAAGAATAAGTGCACTTGAGTACAAGAATAGATGGTTGAGGCCGGTATAAATGTCTATTCTGGTACAGGTACAGACAAGTTTTTGTGGGATCCATGCCTGGTTCATTTTAATGAATGTGAGCTTGTCCACATTAGCATTGGACAGGCGTCTGCGTTTGTCTGTAATGACGCCCCCTGCCGTGCTAAATACACGTTCAGACAATACACTGGCTGCAGGGCAGGCCAGCACCTCCAAGGCATAAAGGTGAAGCTGAGGCCATGTACCCAATTTGGAGACCCAGAAGTTAAATGGGGCAGACCCATCAGTCAGTACGTGTAGGTGTGTGCACACATACTGCTTTACCATGTTGCTGAAATGCTGCCTCCTACTAAGAAGTTCCATATCAGCTGGTGGAGCTGGTTGTTGTGGCGTGGTGAGAAAGCTTTTCCACATTTCGGCAATGCTAACCCTGCCTTCTGAGGTGCTGGCGGTGCCCCGGCTGCTTTGGCGACCTCTTCCTCCTCCTCTGCCTTCGCCTTGTGCTTCCACTGAGGCCCCGGTGTCAAGTGGGAATGCCATCAGCAGCGTGTCTACCAGTATGCACTTGTACTCACGCATCTTCTGATCACACTCCAGTGAGGGAATTAAAGACGGCATGTTGTCCTTGGAACAGGGATCCAGCAGGGTGGCCACCTAATAATCAGCACAAGTTAGAATGTGGGCAACTCGGTGGTCGTTGCACAGGCATTGCAGCATGTAGTTGCTCATGTATGCCAGGCTGCCCAAACCCAACAACATGCTGTCCTCTGTGGGAGGTGTATCGACTGTGTCCTCTGTATCCCCCCAGCCACACTGCAGTGATGGCCCTGAGCTGCTTTGAATGCCACCCTGCTGTGAACACGGTTTGTCCTCATCCTCCCCTTCCTCCTCATCCTCCTCATCCTATAGAACTGTGCCCTGGCTGGAAAATTGTGTACCTGGCCTATGTTGGTGCAGGAAACAACCTTCTGAGCCACTTGAGAATGACTGGCCTGATAACCGTGGAAATCATCCCTCCTCCTCTTCCCCCTGTGGCACATCCTTTTCCATCATCGCCAGAAGCGTTTGTTTTTTAAGAAGACATAGAAGTGGGATAGTAATACTGAGAACGGCGTCATTGGCACTGGCCAGGTTGGTAGAGTATTCGAAACAGCGCAACAAGACACACAGGTCTCGCATGGAGACCCAGTCATTGGTGGTGAAGTGGTGCTGTTCTGCAGAGCGACTCAACCGTGCGTGCTCCAGCTGAAACTCCACTATGGCCTGCTGCTGCTCGCACAGTCTCTCCAGGTGCAAGGTGGAGTTCCACGTGGTGGGCATGTCGCATATGAGGCGGTGAGCGGGAAGGCCGAAGTTACGCTGCAGCTCAGACAGGCGAGCAGCAGCAGGGTGAGAAGGCCGAAAGCGCGCACAGACGGCCCTCACTTTCTGCAGCAGCTCTGACATATCGAGGTAGTTTTTCAGAAATTTTTGCACCACCAAATTCACACATGCGCCAGGCAAGGGATGTGTGTCATACCGGCTAGGCCCAGAGCTGCTACGAGATTTCGCCCATTATCGCACACCACCCGGCCGGGCTTGAGGCTCAGTGGCACCAACCACTCATCGTTCTGTTGTTCCATGCCCGTCCACAGTTCCTGCGCGGTGTGGGGTTTGTCCCCCAAACAGATGAGTTCCAAAACTGCCTGCTGTCATTTTCCCCTGGATATGCTGAAATTGGTAGTTATGTGGACCTTGCCACAGATGGCGTTGCACAGTGCACACCTGATTTTATCCCCCATTTGTTTGTGCAGGGCAGGGATGGCTCATCTGGATATGTAGTGGCGGCTGGAAACAACGTACTGTGGGACAGCCAAGGTCATAAGGTTTTTAAAACTCTCCGTCTCCACCAGACGGAATGACAGCATTTCAAATGCCATGAATTTTAAAATGCTGGCATTCAGGGCCAGGGATCGAGGGTGGGTATGGGGGTCCTTCCTCTTTTGCTCCATTGCTTGGAAGATGGACAGCTGAATGCTGCCATGGGACATTGTGGTGCTGCTTGTTGAAGGTGAAGGATGTGGTTTCATTGCACTCCAGAGGCGGAGGAAGAGGCCGAGACTGCAGCAGAAGAGGGAGCAGGAGGAGCCTGAGACCTTTCTTGATGTTGGAGGTGTGTACTCCACTGCAGTTCATGCTTTACACTTAGATGCCTGGTCATGCAGGTTGTGCTCAGGTTTAGAACGTTTATGCCTCGCTTCAGGCTCTGATTGCACAGCGTGCAGACCACTCGTGTCTTGTAGTCTGCACATTCTATGAAGAACTGCCACGCCAGGGAACTCCTTGGAGCTGGCTTTCTTGTGCTCAGTCCCTGGGTGGGGTGGATAGTAGTAGGTGTACTGTCTAGGGCAGTGTTTACCAACTAGTGTGCCTCCAGCTGTTGCAAAACTACAAATCCCATCATGCCCGCACAGCCAAAGGCTGTCCGGGCATGCTGGGAGTTGTAGTTTTGCAACAGATGGATGCACACTGGTTGGGAAACACTGGTCTAGGGGACAGCCTCTCTGCTTTTGCACCCTGCTCCCTCTTTTGCTGTGCTGGTGGCTCTGTGCGACTACCGCCTTTCCCCCCAAACTGCACAGGTCACTCCCATGACCTTGATTCCATGTGGGGTCTAGGACCTTATCGTCCCCCATTATATCTTCCACCCAGTCTTCACCCCTGCTCTCCTTGTTGGTTTGCACACTGTAGAAAGCCGCAGCAGTTGTCAACTGTATTTCGTCATCATCAGAGACGTGCTGCGGTGGTCCTCCCATGTCAACATACTCAAACATAAGTTGTTGGGCATCGGTGCACTCAATCTCTTCCACTTCTGGAGCAGTGCTAGATGGATGGCCCTGGAAAACCCTGCCAGCAGACTCATCAAAAGCATAAAAGACTGCTGCATGACTTGGGGCTCAGACTGTTTGGCTGATTTGCAAGGGGGTGAGGTCCTAGATAGATACCCATGGCCTGCAGGTGTCAACTCTGACCTTTCAACAGCGGACTTTCAGCAGCAGTGGGAGAAAATGTGAAGGTACTGGAGGCACTGTCAGCCACCCAATCCACTATCGCCTGTACTTGTTCTGGCCTTACCCTTTGTAGAGCGGCATTCGGGCCTACTAAATAACGCTGAAGGCTCTGTCGTGTACGCGCACATGAGAAAGGTGTTTCATTTGGGTGTGTAGCTGGCACAGATCGACCACATCCTCTCCCTGCAACAGGAGCTCCAACAACAACAGCAGCACCACGGCCAGGGTCATGTCCCTTATTTGACGATCTCCTAATTTTTTGTGGTCACCCACCGAAGCAACAGAAGTTTTTACTAAATTTAGTTCCCTGTCACCTATGCAGAGCAGGGGTTTGTATATGGCAAAACTGGCAAAATGTCACCCACCAATGGAACAGACGATTTTTACTAATTTACGTCCATGTCACCTATCTAGCACAAAAAGTAAGTTTTTTTTTTTTTTTATAGCACCAATGTAAATGCAGTATGTTACAGTTGTATTGGACTGTCAGAAATGCAGCGTAGCACTCAAATTTGCTATCTAGCAAAACAATTGTGTTTTTTTTATATCAGCAAGGTAACTGCTTTATTGGACTGTCAGATATGCAGTGCCTGTTGCAGACAGATAAAAAATCACTTTAGGTCCCCAAAAAAATGTGACAGACTAATGTAATTGAATATTTTTCACTGCCAGGTATGCACTGTAGGCCACAGGGGTACTTTAACAGACAAAAAAAGGAATGTGTCCTCCACTGAGCTACCAGAACAGAATTAAAGTAATGTCCCTGGCACACCTGCAGTTCACATGTAGTTGCAAGGGCACTGCACGTGCAAAAAGGACTGCCGAGGCCCACCAAACTAGCAGTTGGATTAAAACTTATTTTTCAGTGTCACTTGGCTCAGGGCTGGGTACAAAAATGTAGCATAGCGCCCTCAATAATTGCTGTAGCTGAAGATTGTACACCACCAAATTCAACAGAATTCTTCCCAAATCTCTCCCTCACAACAGTAGCATCCTATCCCTACACTGAGAAGAGCAGAGTGACGTGCGGAGCTACTTGACTACAGCCTATATAGAGGCTTGGTCACATGCTGCTCTTGGCCAATCACAGTCGTGCCATTAGTAGGCATGGTTGTGATGGCTTCTAAGGGCAGACTAGTGAAACGTTTGTTGATTGGCTGCCCTGCTGTCTTTCAAAAAGCGGCAAGAAATCGTCGAACACAAAACTCGAACCCGAACTTTTGTGAAAATGTCCGGGTTCGGGTCTTGGTACCAAAAACCCTAAAGTTCGGTACGAACCTGAACTTTACAGTTCGGGTTCGCTCAACCCTACTCTTGAGCATTCACAGTCTCAAGAAGATGACGGTGGTGAACGGCAATCATTCGTTCACGAGGTGGATGATGATAAGACACACTGAGGTTGTGGTTAGGTCAAGTCAGGAGGATGAGCAGAGTGAGGAAATGGAAGAGGAGGTGGTGGGAGATGAGGTCTCTGACCCAACATGGGAAGGTGAAAAGTCGAGCGAGGACAGCAGTACAGAGGGGGAGGGATCTGCAGCACCGCAACAGTCTGGAAGAGGCAGTGGGGTTACAAAACTGAGAAGTTAATCAACACCAAACAGGCCTGCAACCATTACACCGAGCACCACCATATGTAAATATACCTTGCCAAGGGGTAGGTATTCCACAGTATGGTGCTTTTTTGAGGAAAGTACAGACAACAAAAGAGTGGTAGTTTGCAACATGTGCCGTACCAAAATGAGCCGGAGCGTGAACACTAGCTACCTCACCACCACCAGCATGATCCGCCATATAACATCCAAGCACTCTAATAGGTGGGCCAAACACCCGGGTCCACAATCTGAGTCTGCTGGGTCACACCACTGCCTCCTCTTCCCCTTTGTTACACACTGCTGGCCAATCCCCTGTCGAAGGTGCAGGCCCGGATGCCCCTCGCCCTGCACCTGGACCTTCACATGAACCGTCGGCAACAACATCCAATTACCTGTCCCAGCAAACCGTCCAAATGTCGATAACACAGGCATTTGAACACAAGCGCAAATACCCACCCACCCACAGGCCATAGCACTAAATGCGCAAACTTTCGAAATTACTGGCCCTTAAAATGTTGCCATTTAGGGTTAAGGACACTGGGCCCTTCCACAGCTTGATGTCAGCGGCTGTCCCTCAGTACGCAGACCCAAGCCGCCACTATTTCTCAGGGTGTGCCGTGCCCACCTTACACCAGCATGTGTCCCAGAACATCACCCATGCCCTGACCAACGCACTAACTGGAAAGGTCCACTTCACCACAGACACATGGACAAAAGCTGGTTGTCAGGGACGCTACATTTTCCTGACCGCACACTGGGTGAATGTTGTGGAGGCAGGGAGTGAGTCGTACACTGGAATGCCATAGGTGCTACCCACGCCCAGAATTGCGGGCCCTTTGTCCATCTGGGTTTCCACCAGCAGCTTTGTTACTGGCTCCAACCCCCACTTCTCCTCCCCCGCCACCTCCTCCTCCACTTCCACCTCCTGCAGCAATCAGCCATCAGTCGCTTGCTGGAAGCAGTGTAGCACTGCTGTGGGTGAGCGTCAACAGGCCGTGCTGAAGCTGATGTGCTTAGGGGACAAACAGCACATCGCCACAGAGCTGTAGCAGGGTATAAAGGGCCAGACCGAGCAGTGGCTCTCGCCGCTCAATCTACAGCCAGGCATGGTTATGTCTGACAATGGCCGTAACTTGGTAGCGGCTTTGGAGCTCGGCAACCTGACAAACATCCCATGCCTAGCCCACATCTTAAACTTAGTGGTTCTGCAGTTTATCAAAACCTACCCCAATTTGCAAGAGCTACTAGTGAAGGCGCTGCGTGTGTGCCCATTTCCGTAAGTCGTCCACAGCTTCAGCCAATCTGTCCACACTGTAGCAACGCTTGCGGCTTTAGCTCAAAGACTGTTGTGCGACGTAAGCACGCGGTGGAACTCTACGTTCTACATGTTGGCCAGGCTTTGTGAGCAGCAGAGGGCAGTTATGGAATACCAGCTGCTATTCAGAAGCGAGGAGTG
Source organism: Bufotes viridis (assembly GCA_033119425.1). Lineage (NCBI taxonomy): Eukaryota > Metazoa > Chordata > Amphibia > Anura > Bufonidae > Bufotes > Bufotes viridis. The sequence continues at coordinate 45,130 of JAKVIS010000576.1, read as the reverse complement.
GGCATTGATGTCAGACCTATGTGAGGTTTTAAAAAACTTTGATGAATCCACACAGATGGTTAGTGGCGATAACGCTATTATCAGCATAACCATCCCACTGCAGTGTCTACTCAAACGATCGCTGCTCACAATTAAGGAGGACACTCTAAATGTGACAGATGAGGAAATGGGGGAGGACATTACACAGGGTGATAACCAGACCTCCCATAGTTCATCTTCTCAGCGCGAATTGGACCATGAAGTGGAGGAGCAGGAGCTGGAGACAGTTGCCTTTGCTACAGAGGCTAGTACCCATGGAACTTTAATTCTTTCTGTTCAGCATGAGTGGGCAGAAGAGGAGAAGGAGATGGAGAGTCATCCTGATGTCTTCATCGATGTCTTGCCTATTGGTACTCTGGCACACATGGCTGACTTCATGTTAGGCTGCCTTTCCCGCGACCCTCGCGTTATACGCATTTTAGATAAATCAGATTACTGGGTGTTCACTTTCCCCGACCTCCGCTGCAAAGAGAGCGTCTCGTAAAACTGTGCAATACCAGAAGGTACTTGTTGAGAGATTGCTCCAAAATTTTCTATCTGACAATGCGGTCGGCAGTGTCCGTACTTCCTTAGGCAACCGAGGAAGGGAGACAAGGGGAACACAGTTCCAACAAAGGCAGGGCAACACTCTCCAAGGCATGGGACACTTTCATGACACCCCGCCAGCAACCTAGTGCTACAAGGAGGGAAAAGTTTTGGAAGATGGTGAAGGAATACATAGCAAACCGTGGCAGCATCCTAAATGATCCCTCAGTGCCTTACAACTACAGAGTGTCCAAGTCGGGCACGATGCACGAACTTGGGCTCTACGTCTTGGAGGTGCTGGCCTGCCCTGCTGACAGCGTTTTGTCTGAGCGTGTATTTAGTTCTGCTGGTAGCATTATAAATGACTGCTGTACCCAGCTCATATATAATTTTCCAGGGGTGATACACCATTAACGTTACAACCTATAATATAATAATGGGGGCTAAAGTGACTGAAAGTCTACCTATCCTAACTGCGGGCGTGTAAAGATTAAACAATATACGGGCTAAACATAGCTCCAATCAATGATAACATACCTAGCACAGAGGAAAATGGATGAAGGAGGCAGTGGCGGTGACTGGTGCTCCTCAACGCGCGTTACAGCGTGTTCGCTCCTCAGGAGGTGACTCCTCCTGAGGAAGCGAACACGCGAAACGCGCGTGAGGAGCACCAGTCACCGCCACCGCCTCCTTCATCCATTTTCCTTCTGTGCTAGGTATGTTATCATTGATTGGAGCTATGTTTAGCCCGTATATTGTTTAATCTTTACACGCCCGCAGTTAGGATAGGTAGACTTTCAGTCACTTTAGCCCCCATTATTATATTATAGGTTGCAATGTTAATGGTGTATCACCCCTGGAAAATTATATATGAGCTGGGTACAGCAGTCATATTCAGAGGAAGGTAACCAATATTCATATGATATCTATGATTTGTGCGGCTTCACTATTGTGTTATTGTGATTGATGGGGCGGTTTATATGTTGATAGTCCCCACCCACTATGTATATGTTCTTAATTTTATGGGTTATTCAATAAAGTATTCTTATTTTAATGTTTATGTTGAGTTATTAATTTATTTATAAGTGGTATAAGATTCTAAAAAGGAGTACACCTAATTTATGGTGTGGATAACTCCGGGTGGTCCAATTTTGTATGTATAATTATAAATGATAAGCGTATCTGCTTGTCCACTGGCAAGGCGACAGGTTGACTCACATAAAAATTCTCAACTTCACCAGAGGAGAGCTGAGCTAATGAGAAACCTAAAGGCAATTTTAATCTATTATTTATAATGTACTCAATCTACTGTAGTGTATTCCCTGCACCTTTTCCACCACAAAAAAGAGAATATCGTTTATTCTTGTTTTCTCCTCCTCATCCAGATTGTCTATATTCCCTCAACTCACATTTTTTTTATGGTCAGCTCAACTGCAGGCCCTCGACTGAATTTTTTTTATTTGGTCAGCTAAATAGCATCCACCTGCATATAATGTTTTAGAGCGTCAGCTGTACAGCATGCACTCTCATATAATGTTTTAGAGCATCAGTTTAACAGCATGCACTCACAAGCTGAACAGCACTCACTCGCATATAATGTTTTAGAGCGTCAGCTCACCTGCAGGCACTAGCAAACAATGTTTTCGAGCAGCATCTCACCAGCAGGCACTCGCATATAATTTTTTAGAGCATCAGATCACTAGCAGGCCCTCGCCCCTAATGTTTTAGAGGGTCAGCTCAGCAGCGGGCCCTCGCCCCTAATGTTTTAGAGCGTCATCTCACCAGAAGGCACTTGCATATAATGTTTTTGAGCATTAGCTCACCAGCAGGCCCTTGCTTCAAATGTTTTTGAGGGTCACCATCAGGCCACCAATCATAATTTTTTAAGGGTGTGTATGATACCCTTCTTTCTGTGTAATAAAGGGTGTATTGGAGTGCCGGTTCCTTGTAATTATTGGCAGCCCTTTAACTTAGTGCATAGGTTTTATGAGTGTAGGAGTCCCACTACCTGCACAATTGTACCACAATGTGAATGAGGCCCTCCTTTATGTGATATACAGGCTGTTTCGGAGTACCTTTTGCTTGTAATTTTTGGCAGCACTTGCACTTTATATACAATTGAATATACAGGAAAGAATGGAAATAGATTTTTTTTTGGGGGGTATTGTGCATATTATTGTCAGTCTGTAAAAGTGGCGTTCAACTCAGACAACATGAGTCCCAGCAGTGACCTGGGAGTCCAAGATGCATCCAGACATCATCCCCATGCTGTTTCTGATCCAGTTTGGTGGTGTTTCTTTCACTTTCTGACCTTTTCCAATGGACCAGACACCCTACCCTCTTCAGAGCAGGGGGTGCCTGGTTGTCTCCCATTGACTTCCATTATATTCGGGTGCTCGGCCGAATATAGCAATGTGTCCGAATACTTTGGTGCTCGCTTATCACTAATCTGTGCCCTTATAGTGTCCCACTGCCCCTGTATCTCTCCAAAAAATAAAAATAAATACTTACCTGATTTCTACTTCATGTCGCAGTCCGAGATGTAGGGCGAAGAACTCTTCCAGGTTAGCCTGCAGCCTGACACCACACCGCAAGATGATGTTATCCCGAACATGCAGGTGCCTCCTGAGTCAGAACAGAGAAGTCACAGGCTGCAAGCTGACATGGAAGAAGCCTGCAGCCTACATAATGTATTTTAGCCACAGTATTTATGGTACATTTGCCGTGAATACTGAAGAAAACTCATGGACGGAATTACCCTGGTTTTGCGGACTGTCTGTAAATCTACAGACAGTTGACAACCCTATACACTGTTTGATCAGTGATTTTCCAACTCGCAGTAATTGAGGTCAGGCATTGGCAGCTCATCCAAGATGCTTGTCTTGTGCTGTATCTCCTCAAAGAGGGCACAAAATTAGTCAGTAGGGATGACTGCAGCATGAACAACGTCATCAATCTCATATTTATCTTAAAACAGGAAACAGCAGAAAAAGAAGATGCAACACATTGTGCCGTCTGGCATGCAACTGTTCGGGACCCACAAGAAGAAAGTCTCATGGAGGAGGAAGATCAGGAGCTGACACTGGAGGAGATGAAAGAGCAGGAGAATGAGGATAATATACAATCATCTCAGTGGTTTGTTGTGCCAAAAAGAACTGGGTCCTCGGGCACACTGGCCAGATTGACAAGCTCTATGCATGCTTATTCACAGGTGTATCACTCACATGAAGGAGTCTAATTATTACTGGTTAAACATTCTCTTAGATTCTCGCAATCAAAGCAAAATGGGGAAATGTTTTCTTTCTGGTGAAAGGGAGTCAAAATTATTAGGGATGAGCGAACCTGTGGATGTTTGGATTTGCTGGGTTTGGCCGAACTTTGTTTCAAAGTTCCGTTTGGGTACCCGAATTTGACCCTGAATCCCATTAACGTCAATGGGGACCCAAGTGAAGAAAGAGGTGCACGTGGCACTGTTTGTGGAGGCCCCAGAACATTGGGAACTGTGGCTGGGTGCAGCTGTTATACTCCTCTACTCTGCCCAAGGTATGGACAAGTCTTGTGGACTCTATTCCTTCTTCATTTTACTGAATGTGAGCTTGTCCATGTTGGCTGTTGTCAGGCGGATGCGCCTGTTTGTGATCACAACCCCTGCTGTGCTAAACACACATTCGGGCACTACATTGCCGCAGGGCAGGCCAGCACCTCCAAGGCGTAAAGGGCAAGCTCAGGCCATGTGTCCAATTTGGAGACCCAGAAGTTGAAAGGGGCAGACCCATCAGTCAGTATGTGCAGATGTTGTGAACATGCTGGATCCACTATCGGCCACCCAATTGACTATAGCCTGTACCTGCTCAGGCCTTACCATCCTTAGAAAGGCATGGGGCCCCACCAAATATCGCTGTAAATTCTGGCGGGTAATGGAACCTGAGGTAGTTGTTTCTCTAGGACATGTGGCTGTGGCAGAACGGCCATGTCCTTTCCCAGCACCAGAGGGTCCACTAACAACATCACGACCGCGTCCGCGTCCCTTACTAGATGTTTTCCTCATTGTTACCGTTCACCACAATAAGAAAAAAATTATTTGGCCCAATGTATTAAATTCAAATTCAGGCATTTTTTTTACAGGCACCTAACACTATCTGCCTATTTATTTATGTACCGTATTACACTAATCCAGGCACAGCAGTAACTACAAATTTAAGGGAATAGCAATGGTAGGCCTAGTATTTAGGCCCTGGATGAAAGGTATCCTTTTACGGACAGATTTACACTTGGAGATGCAGAGTAGTGTGTGAAAAAATATATAGGATTATGCTATCAGCACTTGTATTTTAACACTTTGTGTAATATACCCTTTAACGGAAAGAAATACACTTAGAGATGCAAAATAGTGTGTGTAAATGTAGAGGATTATGCTGTATTTTAACATTTACTGTAATATACCCTTTAACAGAAAGAAATACACTTGGAGATGCACGCTGAGTGTAATGTACCCTTTACCGGACAGATTTACACTTGGCCTGCAACAGCTGGAACACCAGATTTTATAATCTATAATAATAATATATCATTTGACGGACACTATGAAACTTGTGCAGTCACAGCTGGAACACCAGATTTACGGAATTTCTATTTTTGCAACTTAATTTCACCCCAGAAAATAATATATCCTTTGACGGACACTATGAAACTTGTCCAGTCACAGCTGGAACACCAGATTTATGTATTTCTATTTTGGCAACCAAATTTCACCCCAGAACAAAACATATCCTTTGCCGGACACTATTCAACTTGGCCAGCCACTGCTGGTAGACCAGAGCAATTAACTAGAGAAGTTGAATCATTCATAGCTGTAGATCGATCACTTCATTAGGTCTTTTTGCTGACTTTTCCCTGCCTAATCTCGCCCTCACAGCAGCTGCATCCTATACCTACACTAATCAGAGCAGTGTGACGTGCGGCACTATGTGACTCCAGCTTAAATAGAGGCTGGGTCACATGCTGCACTTGGCCAATCACAGCCATGCCATTAATAGGCATGGCTGTGATGGCTTTTAGGGCAAGAAGTAAAACGCTAGCTAATTGGCTGCTGTGCAGCCCTTCAGAAAGCGGGAAGAAATCGCCGAACAACGGACCCTAACCCAAACTTTTTTGAAAATGTCTTGTTCCGTGTTCCGAACACCCTAAAATTCGGTACGAACCCGAACTATACAGTTTGGTTCACTCATCCCTACCCAGTAGGCACTGAGGGATCATTTAGGATGCTGAAATGGTCTACAATGTATTCCTTCGCCATCTTCCAAAACGTTTCCCTCCTTCTAGCACTAGACCGCGGGTGAGGTTGCTGGCGGGGTGTAATAAAAGTGTCCCATGCCTTGGAGAGTATTGCCCTGCCTCTGTTGGAACTGCTGTGTGTTCCCCTGTCTCCCTTCCTTGGTTGCCAAAGGAAGTACGGTCTCTGGCGGCCGCGTTGTCAGATGGAAAATTTTGGAGCAATCTCTCATCAAGTAGCTTCTGGTATTACACGTTTTACTCGTCCTCTCCTCCACAGGAATGAGAGATTAGAAGTTCTCTTTATAGCAGGGGTTGACAAGGGTGAACACCCAGTAATCCGTGTTATATAAAATGCGTATAAACCGATGGTCGCGTGAAAGGCAGCCTAACATGAAGTCAGCCATGTGTGCCAGAGTACCAACAGGCAACAGTCAAAGTCTACATCAGGATAACTCTCCATCCCCTCATCCCCCTCCTCCTACTCTTCTGCCCTTCCACGATGAACTTCTGCCCTTCCACGATGAACTTAAGAGGTTAAAGGACCTTAACATGCATAGCTTGGAAGTAAGAAGAGACAGAGGATATGATAGAAATTTTTAAATACATAAAGGGAAGCATCACGGTAAAAGAGAGAGAATATTTAAAAGAGAAGAAACTGCTACAAGAGGACATAGTTTTAAATTAGAGGGCAAAGGTTTAAAAGTAACATCAGGAAGAATTACTTTACTGAGAGAGTAGTGGACGCATGGAATAGCCTTCCTGCAGAAGTGGTAGCTGCAAATACAGTGAAGGAGTTTAAGCATGCATGGGATAGGCATAAGGCCATCCTTCATATAAGATAGGGCCTGGGGCTATTCATAGTATTCAGTATATTGGGCAGACTAGATGGGCCAAATGGTTCTTATCTGCCAACACATTCTATGTTTCTATGTTTCTATGTTTCTATAAACAGATGGAATTAGGGTTCCAATGGGTACTACCCTCTGTAGCATAGGAAACTGTCTCAAGCTCCTACTCCTTCTCTTCATGGCCCAATTCGTGCTGAGAAGATGAACTGTGGGTGGTCTCGCTATGACCCTGTGTAATAGTCTCCCCCATTTCCTTGTCTGCCACATTCAGAGTGTCTTCCTTAATTGTGATCAGCGATTGTTTGAGTAGACACAGCATTGGGATAGTTATAATAGCGTTATCGCCACTAAGCATCTGTGTGGATTCATCAAAGTTTTTTAAAACCTCACATAGGTCTGACATCGGTGCCCACTCCTCGCTTGTGAATAGTGGCAGTTGACTGGAAAAGTGACGACCATGTTGCAGCTGGTATTCCACAACTGCCCTCTGCTGCTCACAAAGCCTGGCCAACATGTAGAAAGTAGAGTTCCATCATGTACTCACGTAGCACAACAGTCGGTGAGCTGGAAGCCGCAGCGCTGCTGCAGCGATGACAGACCAGCTGATGCTGTGGACGACTTGCGAAATGGGCACACTGTGCGCCTTCACTAATACCTCTGCCAAATTGAGGTAGGTTTTTATAGCCCGCTGAACTACTAAGTTTAAGATGTGGGCTATGCATGGGATGTGTGTCAGGTTGTCGAGCTCCATAGCAGCCACCAAGTTACGGCCATTGTGAGAAACAACCATGCATGGTTGTAGGTTGAGTGGCGAGAGCCACAGCTCGGTCTGGTCACTTATACCCTGCCATAGCTCTGCAGCGGTATGCTGTTTGTCCCCAAAGCAGATCAGCTTCAGCATGGCCTGTTGACACTTACCCACAGCAGTGCTACACTGCTTCCAGCTAGCTGACTGACTGCAGGAGGTGGAAGTGGAGGAGGAGGAGGCAGCGTGGGAGGAGAAGTGGGGGTTGGAGCCAGTAACATAGCAGCTGGCAGAGACCCTGATTGACGTAAGGCCCGCAATTCTGGGCGTGGGTAACACTCACTCCCAGCCTCCACAACATTTACCCAGTGTGCAGTCAGGGAAATGTAGCGTCCCTGGCCATCAGCACTTATCAATGTGTCCGTGGTGAGGTTGAACTTCCCAGTAAGTAAGTTGGTAAGGGCACGGTTGATGTTCTGGGACACATGCTGGTGTAAGGCAGGCACGGCACACCGTGAAAAATAGTGGCGGCTGGGGACTGTGTACCAAGGGACGGCCGTCGACATCAGGCTGTGGAAGGCCTCAGTGTCCACAAGCCTAAATGTCAACATTTCAAGGGTCAGTAATTTCAAAAGTTGCACATTTAGTGCTATGGCCTGTGGGTGGGTGGGTATTTGCACTTGCGTTCAAATGCCTGTGTTATCGTTAAGGGTGACGGTTCATGCGAAGGTCCAGGTGCAGGGCGAGGGGCATCCGGGCCTGCACCTTCGACAGGGGATTGGCTAGCAGTGCATCACACTGGGAAAGAGGAGGCATTGGTGTGACCCGCAGACCCAGATTGTGGACCCAGGCGTTCGGCCCACTTATTAGGTTGCTTGGATGCCATGTGGTGGATCATGCTGGTGGTGGTGAGGTTGCTAGCATTCCCCCCCCCCCTTCTCATTTTGGTACAGCATAGGTTGCAAACTACTATTCTGGCGGGGTGTAATAAAAGTGTCCCATGCCTTGGAGAGTATTGCCCTGCCTCTGTTGGAACTGCTGTGTGTTCCCCATGTCTCCCTTCCTCGGTTGCCAAAGGAAGTACGGACTCTGGCGGCCGCGTTGTCAGATGAAAAATTTTGGAGCAATCTCTCATCAAGTAGCTTCTGGTATTACACGTTTTTACTCGTCCTCTCCTCCACAGGAATGAGAGATTAGAAGTTCTCTTTATAGCAGGGGTTGACAAGGGTGAACACCCAGTAATCCGTGTTATATAAAATGCGTATAAACCGATGGTCGCGTGAAAGGCAGCCTAACATGAAGTCAGCCATGTGTGCCAGAGTACCAACAGGCAACAGTCAAAGTCTACATCAGGATAACTCTCCATCCTCACATCCCCCTCCTCCTACTCTTCTGCCCTTCCACGATGAACTTCTGCCCTTCCACGATGAACTTACCAGGAAAGGTTAAAGGACCTTAACATGCATAGCTTGGAAGTAAGAAGAGACAGAGGGGATATGATAGAAATTTTTAAATACATAAAGGGAAGCATCACGGTAAAAGAGGAGAGAATATTTAAAAGAAGAAAAACTGCTACAAGAGGACATAGTTTTAAATTAGAGGGGCAAAGGTTTAAAAGTAACATCAGGAAGAATTACTTTACTGAGAGAGTAGTGGACGCATGGAATAGCCTTCCTGCAGAAGTGGTAGCTGCAAATACAGTGAAGGAGTTTAAGCATGCATGGGATAGGCATAAGGCCATCCTTCATATAAGATAGGGCCTGGGGCTATTCATAGTATTCAGTATATTGGGCAGACTAGATGGGCCAAATGGTTCTTATCTGCCAACACATTCTATGTTTCTATGTTTCTATGTTTCTATAAACAGATGGAATTAGGGTTCCAATGGGTACTACCCTCTGTAGCATAGGAAACTGTCTCAAGCTCCTACTCCTTCTCTTCATGGCCCAATTCGTGCTGAGAAGATGAACTGTGGGTGGTCTCGCTATGACCCTGTGTAATAGTCTCCCCCATTTCCTTGTCTGCCACATTCAGAGTGTCTTCCTTAATTGTGATCAGCGATTGTTTGAGTAGACACAGCATTGGGATAGTTATAATAGGGTAATCGCCACTAACCATCTGTGTGGATTCATCAAAGTTTTTTAAAACCTCACATAGGTCTGACATCGGTTCCCACTCCTCGCTTGTGAATAGTGGCAGTTGACTGGAAAAGTGACGACCATGTTGCAGCTGGTATTCCACAACTGCCCTCTGCTGCTCACAAAGCCTGGCCAACATGTAGAAAGTAGAGTTCCATCATGTACTCACGACTTGCGGAAATGGGCACACACGTGTTGCGCCTTCACTAATAGCTCTGCCAAATTGGGGTAGGTTTTTATAGCCCGCTGAACTACTAAGTTTAAGATGTGGGCTAGGCATGGGATGTGTGTCAGGTTGTCGAGCTCCATAGCAGCCACCAAGTTACGGCCATTGTGAGAAACAACCATGCATGGTTGTAGGTTGAGTGGCGAGAGCCACAGCTCGGTCTGGTCACTTATACCCTGCCATAGCTCAGCAGCGGTATGCTGTTTGTCCCCAAAGCAGATCAGCTTCAGCATGGCCTGTTGACACTTACCCACAGCAGTGCTACACTGCTTCCAGCTAGCTGACTGACTGCAGGAGGTGGAAGTGGAAGAGGAGGAGGCAGCGTAGGAGGAGAAGTGGGGGTTGGAGCCAGTAACATAGCAGCTGGCAGAGACCCTGATTAACGTAAGGCCCGCAATTCTGGGCGAGGGTAACACTCACTCCCAGCCTCCACAACATTTACTGTGGGTGGGTGGGTATTTGCACTTGCGTTCAAATGCCTGTGTTATCGTTGAGGGTGACGGTTCATGCGAAGGTCCCCTTCGACAGGGGATTGGCTAGCAGTGCATCACACTGGGAAAGAGGAGGCATTGGTGTGACCCCAGACCCAGATTGTGGACCCAGGCGTTCGGCCCACTTATTAGGTTGCTTGGATGCCATGTGGTGGATCATGCTGGTGGTGGTGAGGTTGCTAGCGTTCACGCCCCTGCTCATTTTGGTACAGCATAGGTTGCAAACTACTATTCATTTATTTATCTGCGCTTTCCTCAAAAACTACCTTTAGCAAGGTAGATTTATGCATAGGGGTGCTCAGTGTAATGGTTGCGGGCCTGTATGGTGTTGGCCAACATCTCCCTTTTGTAACCCCACTGCCTCTTCCAGACTGTTTCGGGGCTGCAGATCCCTCCCCCTCTGTACTGTTGTCCTTGCTCGGCTTTTCACCTTCCCATGTTGGGTCAGTGACCTCATTGTCCACCACCTCCTCTTCCACTTCCTCACTCTGCTCATCCTCCTGACTTGACCTAACCACCCCCTCTGTGATTGGCAAATGTGTCTCATCATCATCCACCTAATGAACGAATGATTGCTGTTCACCACCCTCATCTTCTTGAGACTGTGAAGGCTCAAAAGGTTGGGAATCAGGACACAATATCTCAGTTACCTCTTCACGCGTGCTTGGCGAAAGAGCCAAACTAAGTCCTGGTGAATAGTGATAAAAAGAGGTCATGTGAATATCTGAGTTGTGGGATCACTTGTTTGGGAAGACGCGACATGGTGGGAGGAAGGAGGATCTGAGTGAGGATTCGGTTGACCAGAATCTTGGCTACAGAGACTGAACTTAGTGGAAGAGAGGGTGGTGCTTAACCGACTGGAAGCATTATCTTCAGCAATCCAACCCGACGACCTGTTTGCACTGGTCCGATTTGGACAGTGTTGTTCTACGCCGCCCAGCTAAGTTGGACATGAAGCTGTTTAAGGTAGATTTTTTTTTCTGGTGCACTGGCATCAAGCACACTTTCATTGCGCCCAGAGCGGCTTCTGCTTGCACCATCAGCATCACGCCCACTTCCCCATCCCTTTGTGCTCGCCTTCTTCATATTAATGTTTTTGTCTGATGTGGCACAGATTGTTTTACTGTCTGCTAAAGACACAGTTTCCTGATGCAGGACAGTATTGGATACAGAACACCAAAGATTTTGGACACTACACTAGGCCCAGATTAATGGAAGTTGTAATATACACAATGTTTTCAGATTCAGTTCAGTATGGAATACAAAAATCCATAGATTGTGGACACTTTACTAGGCCCAGATTAATGGAAGTTGTAATATACACAGTGTTTTCAGATTCAATTCAGTATGGGATACAAATTAGTCCCAAAGAAAATTTATTCTCTGCTGGAATACTGTATATGCGGTTGCAGCCTAAACACACACACAGATGTGCCCAAAACTAGTTAGATTTTCCCAAAATATAAATAATTCTATTCTGGAATACTGTATATACGGTTGTGGCCTAAACGCACACACAGATATGCCAAAAACGAGTTAAATTTGCCCAAAATATAAATAATTATTTGCTATAGTAATGAATATAACGGTTGCGGATTGAACGCACACACAGATGTGGCACAAATTAGGTTAATTTCCCCCCTCCCCCAAAAAAAAATTATTTGATGGTGCGGTGTAATACTCACTAGCAGGCACACTCTAGTGAATAAGCCCCTTTTTATAATATCTACTCAGCACACTGCTTTCTGATGGCATACTGTAGATCTCACTTGCAGACACACTCTAGGGAATAAGCCCCTTTTTATAATATCTACTCAGCACACTGCTTTCTGATGGCATACTGTAGATCTCACTTGCAGACACACTCTAGGGAATAAGCCCCTTTTTATAATATCTACTCAGCACACTGCTTTCTGATGGTGTACTGTAGATCTCACTTGCAGACACACTCTAGTGAATAATCCCCTTTTTATAATGTCTGCTAAACATACTGCTTTCTGATGGCGTACTGTAGATCTCACTAATATTAAATCTTTCAGTCTTTTAAAAGCTTTTGGTTACTTAAAAAAACGATTTTCCAGCCCTGCACTATCTGTCCCTTCCTGAAGACGCCTGTTCCTGATACTGCTGAATTTAACCCCTGGTAAAAAAAAAAACTGTAGACCTTAAGAGGACTCTTTGGTCTTTAAATAGTTTTTTTGGAGTTAAATCTGTGAATTTCCAGCAAAACACTATCTGTCCATGCCTACTGTCTGCTCTCCCTGACGCTGGATGATCCGAGCATGGGACATCGGCTCCTATATAAACTGGTATCACAACTTCCGGCCAGCCAATCAGTGTAAGGCTAATAGCTAACATGGCTATGGCATTTCACTAAAGTACCGAACCGGTACTTGGCCGAGCATGCTTGCTCATCACTACGCACCACATGAGATTTCGAGCTATGTCTTGAATCAAGATGGTCACTGTGGCCTTATTGTGATCAAATGGATAAGGAGAGTATTATTATTTTTTTCACCTGATTAATCCCTGAAATCCCATACTATTATTCTCAGATGCCAGGATCAGTGATGAACGGGGCATCTGAGTGGTGCAATGATGGGGAGCGGCAGAATCGCACGGCATCCACTACTTACAAAGAAATGTGCTTCGTGAAGAAGTAATTTGTAAAGAATCAAATTTCTTTGTGAAATTCGGTGAAGCAGCCATATCACATTTATGATAACTTCGCTCTACTTGTGATCATTGAAGGTGTAATGACTTCTAAGGTGTATGAAAATGTTTTACAGTAGAATTTAATGGTAGTGTCTAGTGTTGAGGGAAGCGAGCCTCGGATCCTAGATCCGAAGTTTATTGCAAAAAACTTCAGTTTTATTCTGTAGAAAGATCTGTAAGCTTTAAATTGTTTGGCCTCCGATGAAGGCACATGTGTGTTTTCCATATACAGTAATCTAAACTAGGCTCCTTGTGAATAGTTCTCCCTCTACCATCTCAGACCAGGTTTAGGAGGACCATTAATACCATTACTATTGAGCACCACAACTACCTTTTCTCGCATAGGCACCATCATACTCTTAGTCTAGTATAACAGCGCAGTACTGGCACACCTCTCATTCAAAATAATTTACCCTGTCCAAAACAAAAAAGAGAGATCAAGTAAATATTAATAACAAGGAATTGAATGGCAATACTTTTCTCTATCCTTTATGTTTAAAATGTGCTTTGCCTCCGATCCAACACTGTAGGTTGATCTTGAAGAACTTGTGTCATTTCAGCATCTAAAGATTTTTTTTACTGTTGAATTAAACATTTCTGCAATCTGCGTTCACTGTTCTGCGGTCCAAAACAGATTAGTTTTGCCCTAATGCATTCTGACTGGAAAAGGATCCACTCAGAATGCATCAGTTTGCCTCCATTCAGTCACCATTCCGCTCTGGAGGCGGCCTGCAGCGTTTTGCTGTCCACTTGATGAAATTGAGCCAAACAGATTCGTCCTGGCACACAATGTAAGTCAATGGGGAGGGATCCGTTTTCTCTGACTCATTCTGGCACAATAGAAAACGGATCCGTCTTCCATTTACTTTCAATTGAGTTCATGACGGATTCGTCTTGGCTATGTTACAGATAATACAAACAGATCCATTCATGATGGATGCATGCGATTGTATTATTGTAATGGATCCGTTTTTGCAGATCCATGATGGACCCGCCCAAAACGCGAGTGTATTAACCCAGACTATGAACTTCTGCCACTTGCCTTTTGACTTTTCATGCTTGGCTTATTGTACTGCATGAAATCAAGTCCTGACTTTTTGCTTGATCAACAATGCATTCCATCTCCTGATTTTGCTACCATATACTAGCCTCTACTCATTTCAGATATTGCCCATGAACCACAAACCACGCCAACCCAGATGATAAAAATGTCAGCAAATGTCTTTCTGTCCTCCAAGTCTGAAGCAAAGAAAACAATGATTGAGCATGGCGGATTCATACATATTTAATCCTATTTTCTCTTACTGTAGAATAAATGCTACTGCTAGCGGTGTGGATATAAAAGACGTGTCTGGAGATTGAGGAGAGAGAGGAGTCTATAGTCTGACAACTAATTATCAGAAGCTTCCTTCTCTTGAGACACATGAGGTAATGACAAAAATTCTCTGTAGAGTTGTTTCCCCAGTCCTTTCCCTTTACTGAATATGTGCAGTATGTATATATATGGCCATGTGCCTAATCACCTCACACAAGATTTTTACAGTAGGACAGAATCTGTATTGTATTATTTTATTGGTGTTTTATTTAATTAAGTATTAACAAAGGGAAAATGAAAAGTTTTGAAATTAGAAATATGGAGTCATCTGAGGTAAGAACTTAATCTTTATATCTTCTTCTTCGCCTTCTCCTCTCCTTATTCTTCTCCTTCTCCTTCTTCTTCTCCTTATTCTTCTCATTCTCCTTATTCTTCTCATTCTTATTCTTATTACCTGTAGCAGTATTAATTAGAAGTAGTAAAACTGGTAGTAGTAGTAGTAGTAGTAGTAGTAGTAGTGTCTTTACATGATGTTTCCATCTTCAGTAGCAAGGTATAAAATACTTTCAAATACATTCAAGCACAAATAGAATTAGCTGACCTCTGTCTGATTTCTATACTGATGCTGAGCTGCACGCCGTGACCTCAGACTGTTTATTGGATTGCAAGTCCTCTGTCTGCTATGACTTTGACCTGTCCTCGACTACAGTTTTTCCAGATCCCTCAGTGCTCTGCAGTGTCTGCACCAGTACCTCATGTCCCCTGCGGGTCAGCTGACAACCAAACAGAGACTACTCCAGGAGGTAGCGGCCTGGTGATTCCCATGCAGTGAAGTCCAGATCTCTGTGCAGGGTTTAAAAGGGTGAAATGCAGGGGATTGCTACCCTTAGGAGTAGCCCCAAATCAACTCTGTTTGGCAGACACAGTGGTTCCACACCCACTGTGTAACGTAACAAATAAGATATTGGAAATTGGGCTCAATCCATGAATAGTTCAGTGGATTTGTACCTGGCTAGTGGTGACTATAAGGGTCTGTTCTGGGTACTTTTATTTTTAACATGTTTGTACGTGATATAGGGTTACAGGGTTATATAGGGTTCAGTATGTAAGGTTGGCCTGATATGTGTAGTAGGGTTAATATTCTTAGAAGGGTTTGTAACATGGAAAGTGATTTAGATTTACTGTGTAATGGTCAAAACAATGGAAACAGAAGTACATTGTTCCCAAACATAAAATGATGCACTTGGAGAGATCAAATAATCAGAGTACCACATTCACTGTACTGTGTTAACTAGGACTTCAGAAGTGAAGGATTTAGGTGTTCAAATTTCTGTGGCCAGGCAGTAAGTAAAGAGAGTAGGGTGTTTAGCTGTATAGCTAAAGATGTAACTAGCAAAAAGAGAAATATTGTGAACTCACTGTATAGAGGTCTAGTGAGATCAGGATAGGTCGTCAATATCATGATAGGTGGGGGTCTGACACCTGGCATCCCCACTGTTCAGCTGTATGGGGAGACAGCGCACACAGTATGCATGTGCCATCTCCCTTTTCTCTTCCTGTCTATTGCTGCTATGTCTATGGGACAGTAGCAGCAGAGGACAGGAATAGAGAGAAGGAAGACAGCACTGCGCGTCGTCTCCCTGCACAACTGACACCCGGCACCTCTGATGATCTGATATTGAGGATAGGTCATCAATAAAGAAAGCCCGGACAACCCCTTTAGCCCCTTCACCCCCAGCGGCGTGATAGTACTGCGCTGGCCGGATCTTTAAAGATGGAGCCCACCCCTGAGCGCTGCGGGTGCCATAACCACGGGTGGCCGTCTGCTTCTTATAGCAGACACCCGCAGCTCATGTTAGCAACCGGCAGTAATGCCGATTGCAGACGTTTAACGCTTCAGATGCTGTGCTCAATCCTGACCACAGAATCTGAGCGTGTTGAAAACCAAAAGCGGTGGTGCTCCAGCTGCTCTGTGCGGCGATCGGAGGAGTCAGAGCTTGTGTGCAGCAGTCCTTGTCTTTGTTAATGACAAGAGGCTGCTGCAAAGTATTTACTATGGAGCCCTTGCCTGTAATAGGGCTCCATAGGAAACAAGCAATTTTCTCCTAGACTCCAATGCTAGTGCATTGGAGTCTATGAGAATAGCAATCTAATGATTGCATGTTATAGTTCCCTATGGGAACTATAAAAAAGTGTAATAAAAAAAGTTTTTAAAAAGAAAAAATCATTAAGAAAACCATAAAGATTCAAATCACCCCCCTTTTCCCAAAATAAAAAAAAAACTAAACAAATTTAAAAAATACACATCATGGGTGTTGCGATGTGCAAAAGCATTCAAATGGCTGATTCGCGGTTTTGGTCACTTCATTTTCTACAAAAAAATTAATATAAAGTGATTAAAAAGTCATACACACCCAAGAATGGCATCAATGAAAAGTTCCGATTGCCCAAAAAAAGTTATAGGGGTTAAAATGATTTTTTTACCACTTTTTAATTTTTTTATCACTATCAAAATGCAAGAAAAACTATAAATATAAGGTATCACCGGATTTATACTGACCTGTAGAATAAAAGTAACCATTCAGTTTTATCGTACATCGAACGTCGTAAATAAAAAACCTGTAAAATTGTGGTGCAATTGCTTTTGTTTTGCAATTTCACCTCATTTGGATTTTTTTCCTACTTCCCACTACATGATATGCAATTATGCAATATTAAATGGGGGAGTTGGGAAATACAACTTGTCCTGCAAAAAACAAGCCCTCACATGGCTATGTGAACAGACAAATAAAAAAGTTATGGCTCTGGGAAGGCAAGGAGCACAAAACGAAAACAAAAAAAAAAAAAAAAAAACTCCAGCCATCTTTTCTTTTCTTTTTTTCTTTTAAACTCCCACCTTAAAAGAGCCATAACTTTTTATTTTTTCTATCGACATAGCTTTATGATGTATTGTATTTTGCCGGATGGATTGTATTTCTAATTGCACCATTTAATGTCTTGAAAATCTGTTTATGTTGTGGAACAAAAAGTAAAATTCTGTCATTTTACTTATTTTTTTGTAGAGTGAGCTTTACAGTAGTTTTTATTGGCTTCATTTTGTGGTATGTGTTAACTTTAAATTCCAGCAAAGGTCCCACAAAAATTGTAGCTTTGTGCATTTTTGTGCAATTCCTGTGATGAGTTAATAACATGGTTTGGAAATATTTACTCCTAAGCCCACTCCATATACTCCCTTCTGAGTTCTGTCAGAACAGTGAATGTCAGGAATAGAGATGTCCCAAACTGTTCGACAGCGAACAGTTCCCAGCGAACATCGCCTTCGCTTCTGCCAGCGAACATTATGCTATGTTTGATTCACCCTGCATTCTTACATTCAGCTTACTTTCCTGCCAAAGTCAGGCATAGTAAATTAAATTTAAAGCTGCAGTGTTAGAGCAGTGAGAGTATTAACTAGTGTCCTCCTAGATACCTAACACTAAACAGACAATTTTCCTTTGGGAAAAACTGGTTACAACTCAGGCTGCCTTGCTAAGGTATGCTGATGATCTGTCGGATGGATGGATGGATTGATTGATTGATTGTTGGCCCTGCATATACCTGGTGCTTGGCAGCCACAAGGGAGCGCTGTTCTGTGTTGTCAATTGAATGTTTTATGTAATAATACAAACAACAATAATAATAATAAGATTTTATGATAGGCAGGCTAGGGTAAATGTCTGTAAGTCTGTCTTTGTGCTTGTCTGTTTCATAAAATACAAAGATTAGTTTTTTTAATCAGCTACCGTACCGTATGTTTGATTGAGTATTACACCTTAAAGGGACATGGACAGGCTGTATATATTTTCCTGTATTAGGCATCTTGATCTCAGTAAAACTATGCTATTATCATCCAACACTGTCTTTGCATAATGTCTATAAAACGTTTTTTGATTTGGTGGAGGAGTTTCAAAAGGGTCTCTCTGATTAATAATACAATTCTTAAGGGAAGAAAATCTTTAGTCATAGTATTAATGTTAGAGAAATTGCTTGGCTTTGGTTGGCTATCTAGAGGGGCCTGGACCCTAGACCATTATCATTAGGGCGACAAAAATTGTAATATTTTTTTTTTTTATATGCCAGCCTAACTCCTCTCTCACTGCCTAAGAGAGCTGCATAAACATTCTCCAACATTTAAAACTCATTTGCATACACATGGCCAAGAAATGCTAATGAGCAATATAGCAGTATCTGCCTTGTTTGTAAACTGAAACACGATTTGCATGGCTTTCCCATAGTCCCATGTTATGCAAATGAGTTTATATGACAAAACAGAATAGAAAGATTATAAAATTAGTCTTTGGACAATTGCAAAACAAAAAAAAACTATGCAGCCTTCCTAATCATTGAGATGAGAGCTAGGTGGCATATAAAAAAAAGAATTACAAAAAAAGAATTGAGTATTACACCTTAAAGGGACATGGACAGGCTGTTTTACCCTATAGACCTCTATATATATATATATATATATATATATATATATATATATATATTTTCCTGTAATAGGCTCCTTGATCTCAGAAAAACTATGCTATTATCATCTAACACTGTCTCTGCATAATGTCTATAAACCGTTTTTATTCATAATTTTCCTCTGTCAGGGATTCCGCTGGCCGTGCTTGACTCATTTCTCCTGTCTGTACCATGTGCTGTCCTGAATGTGCATGCACTATGGTGACTTATTCCTAGTGAAGAATAAACTTCCTAGGCGCATGCGCAGCACGGCAGAATTATACACTTCAATCAAACAAAACTAAGCCCGCCACCAGCAAATACCAGGAAGTGGATGGCACAGCAGGAACAGGTGGTCAGTATCCCTTTAAGATGTAATAATCAAACATATGGTACAATAGTTAATGAAGCCCTAATTTTTGTCCTTTATAAAACAGACAAACACAAAATTATTATTATTGTTGTTGTTTGTATTATTACATAAAGCATCCAATTGACAACACAGAAGAGTCCTTCCTTATGGCCGCAGAGCACCAGGCATATGCAGGGCCAACAATCCATTCATCCAACAGATCATCAGCATACCCTGGCAAGGCAGCCTGGGCTTTAACCAGTTTTTCCAAAAGGAACAAAATTGCTCAATGTTAGGTATCTAGGGGGACCTGTGCACATAGATGAATATCATTAGGGTGACAAAAAAAAAATGTACTTTTTTTTTTTAATATGCTACCTAGCTCTCGTCTCAATGCTTAGGTTAGGAAGGCTGCATAGTTTTTTTTTTGTTTTGTAATTGTACCAAGATTAATTTAATAATCTTTCTATATTGTTTTGTCATATAAACTCATTTGCATAATATGGGACTATGGGAAAGCCATGCAAATCGTGTTTCATCTTACAAACAAGGCGGATACTTCTATATTGCTCATTAGCATTTCTTGGCCATGTGTATGCAAATGAGTTTATATGACAATCCTTAACCTTAGGACAGTTAAATGTTGGAAAATTTTTGTGCAGCTCTCTTAGGCAGTGAGAGAGGAGCTAGGCTGGCATATAAAAAAAAATTAATTTTTGTCGCCCTAATGATAATGGTCTAGGGACCAGGTCCCTCTAGATAGCCAACCAATGCTAACTAATTTCTCTCTTTTTGGATTGAGAATTTTTGTTTGTATGCCTAAATTGCTCAAACTTGTCATTGTAAGGTATGCTGACACCTTGTCTTATGGATAGATAGTCAGCCTGCACATACCTGGCTTCTGACATGGTGTACAGTGATTTTTATTTATTTTACAAATAATAAGGGAATGTTAAATAATTAAATTATCAATTAAAAGTAGGTTAGGAAAATGAAATAAAATGTTAGAATAGATTTAGTTGTTATAAAATAGGCTATTTATGCCCTATAAGGATTAAAATTTGACTTTGCATCATTTAAATACTTATTTCATGGGACTTTCGCCATGGATCCCACTCTGGCATACCACAGTCCAGGTGTTAGTCAACTTAAAACAACTTTTCTATCACTATTGTAGCTAGAAAGAGTCACTGTGGGTTTTAATATTTGCCTGCTAATTGAAGTCTATTGCGGTTCGCCCTGTTCGCCTGTTCGCGAACATATGAGTAAGTTCGGGTTCTCTGTTCGCGAACAGAAAATTTTATGTTCGCGACATCTCTAGTCAGAAAGGAGTTAACTTAGGCCTCTTTCACACTTGCGTTGTTAGGATCCAGCATGCACTTCCGTCGCTGGAAATGCCCGCCGGATCCATAACAACGCAAGTGACCTGAAAGCATTTGAAGATTGATCAGTCTTCAAAATGCTTTCAGTGTTACTATGGCAGCCAGGACGCTATTAAAGTCCTAGTTGCCATATAAGTAGTGGGAAGCGGGGGAGCAGTATACTTACCGCACCCGTGCAGGCTCCAGGGGCGCTCCAGAATGACGTCAGAGCGCCCCATGGGCATGGATCACGTGAATTATGCGCGTGGGGCGCCCTGATGTAACTCTGGAGCGCCCCGGGAGTCGCAGCAGTAAGTATACTACTTCCCCGCTCCCCACTACACTTTACCATGGCAACCAGGACTTTAGCGGTAACCATTCAGAAAAAGCTAAACGTCGGATCCGGCGATGCGCCGAAACTACGTTTAGCTTAAGGCCGGATCCGGATTAATGCCTTTCAATGGGCATTAATTACGGATCCGGCCTTGCGGCAAGTGTTCAGGATTTTTGGCCAGAGCAAAAAGCGCAGCAGGCTGCGGTATTTTCTCCGGCCAAAAAACCTTCCGGTTCTGAACTGAAGACGTCCTGATGCATCCTGAACGGATTTCTCTCCATTCAGAATGCATTGGGATAATCCTGATCAGAAAAGAAATAAGCAAGTGTGAAAGAGCCCTTAATTACACATGAAATTACCACTTTAAAAATATGCAGCCAATTCTATTTTTGTCTAGAAAAATGTTTTTGGAAGGAATATTGGGGCATTGCACCTGTTTCCTGAAATTGTTTGTGCCAATATTTTGGTGAAAGATTTTTTTAGACAGACTTTTTTTTTATAGTTTGCACCAAAAAGGATTATAAAGTTCAACATGCTCAACATCTTTATTTTTAAAATTTTTATTGGCAACAGTGGGTGCAGCAAAAGTGAAGAAGTAATTTGCAGCAAACATATTAAAAACTAGTTTGTCTGCCTTAAAGGCTGGTTTTAATCAGAGTGAGTACAAAACTGAACTTGCTTTCATAGTGCCTGCTAGTAACCATCCGGTTCCAGGAGGAGTACACAGTGGGCTCAGCGTGCATGTTGGTACCTGCGTCCCTGATTCTAATGGAGGCTGTTATAGCACCAGAAAGGGTTAATAAGTACGGTTGATCCCAGCATGCATGCTGGGCCCGCACTCCCTGGATTTTATGTGGCTGTCATGGCCCATAACAGGTAGGATTTAGCATTAGGACCACTCACGAGGGGGCCTTGGCGTGGCGAGTGGCTTATTACCTTTTGATCAAAATGTACACTAACGACCTCTTACAGCTTCTGTCATAGAGGCAGGGCAGAGTTCTAGTTGCAGAGTGCTGTTAAATTTTTTTGTTTGTATAGTAGTTTAGGTGGCTCCTTAGTCACAGGGCTAGTGACCCATGGTCTGTGTCAGAGTACCCCTGTCTCTCTGACGGATTTATGCTCATGATATATGGTTCATGCTCCATACCCAGTAAATGCAATTACCCAATAAACATGAATTTGGTCTTAAAATGACAGCCTGGATTAATATAATTTGATGTTTTCTTTAACTTCTTATTGTTCTTACAGACAAATCTGACTGTGGTCACAGAATTTCTCCTTTTGGGATTTCAAGGCAGCCAACTTTTGAGAAATGTTCTATTCCTTATGTTCCTTCTTGTCTTTGTTGCCACACTATGTGGGAACCTCCTGATCATCACCCTGGTGTCCACCAGCAAGAACCTCCACACTCCAATGTACTTCTTCATCTCACAACTGGCCATCAGTGATATCTTAGTGATCACAGATATTGTCCCCAACCTGCTCCACATCCTACTGAATAATGGAGAAACCATCAGTGTTATTGGTTGTATGACTCAGTTATATTTTTTTGCTGGCACAGATGGAGTTGAATGTCTTCTTCTCGCTGTGATGTCTTATGACAGATATGTGGCCATCTGTAATCCCCTCCGTTACTCCTCTATCATGACTGATAGATTTTGTGTAAAGTTAATTGTTGATTGTTGGATATTGGGTAATTTTGGTTCATTTCTTGTCACCATAACATTATCTAGACTGAAATTTTGTGGGTCAAATATCATTGACCATGTTCTTTGTGACCTTGTCCCTTTACTTGAAGTCCTCTGTTATGACACCTACATTGTTCAGTTGGAGATTTATGTTATAGGAATTCCAATTTTATTGATCCCAACCACAATCATTGTAGTGTCTTATATTTACATTGTTATATCAGTCTTAAGGATCCCATCCAGTACTGGTAGACAGAAAGCCTTCTCCACCTGTAGCTCCCACCTCATTGTGGTCTCCATATTTTACTGGACTATATTCAGTGTGTATGTTCCTCCATCAAGGGAAAAAACATCTGATGTTAATAAAGTCCCATCCCTGCTGTATACTGTATTTACACCACTGATTAACCCCATTATATACAGTCTGAGGAATAAAGACATTAAAAAAGCCATACAGCAAGCATTTCACAAAACTTATCATTTAATAAATATTTATTGATAGTAATAGATATGCTTGTCCTATATTTGGTGGTATGTTTGGTTTTTCCAGAACTACAGATAAAGCGCCTTGAAAAAGAATTTATAATGCTTGAACTTTTTCTCACATTACACCCACAAACGTATTGGGATTGAATGTGATAGACCAACACAACCTAGCAAGAATTTGTGAAGGGAAAAGAAAATATTTGATCAAAAGTAAAAATCTGAAAAGTGTGGCGTGCATTTGTATTCAGCTCCCTGTACTCTGATAAAATAAAATCCAGTGTGACCCTATTGCCTAGCAACTGTGTGTCCAGCTGTTCTGTGAAGGCCTCAGATGTTTGTTAGAGAACATAAGTGATCAAACAGCATCTTGAAAACCAAGAAACCCACCAAACAGGTCAGGGATAAAGTTGTGGAGAAGTGTAAAGGGTTAGTTTATAAAAAATAGCCCAAGCTCTGAACATCTCACGGAAAACACTGCCCAGTCCATCATCCGCAAATAGAACTGCAAACCCATCAAGACATGGCTTTCCACCTAAACTGACAGCCCAGCCCAGGCAAGAAGCCCATGGTCACTCTGGAGGAGCTGAAGAGATCCACTGCTCAGGTGGGAGAATCTGTTCACAGGAAAACTATTAGTCGTGTGCTCCAGGTCATCAGTATCTGATCAGTGGTGGTCCAATGCCCGGCTCTCACGCCAATCAGCCAATCAGCAGTTTGAAGAGCCTGCGGTACTCTAGTGAGTGCTGTGACCTCTCCTTAAGCCGGTGACATTCAATTCTTTGGTCATATGGCCTAGGCATAGCTCAGTCCGAGTGAAATGAATAGAGATGAGCTGAAATACTAAGCTTAGCCACAATCCAATATATGGTGCTGTGCTTGGTATGCTGTGCGGAGGCCATGGCGTTCATGGGAGCGTCACTGCCTTCTCAATTAGCTGATTGGTGGGGAGCTGGGAGTCAGATCCCCACTGATCACCGATATTGATAACCTATCCTGTAAATAGGTCATCAATATAGAAGACTCAGAAAACTCCTTCAACATAGAGCTGAATTTCAAAGTTCTTCAAATAATTAATCTGACAGCCAGAATAGAAACATAGAAACATAGAAACATAGAATGTGTCGGCAGATAAGAACCATTTGGCTCATCTAGTCTGCCCAATATACTGAATACAAAAAATATCCCCTGGCCCTGTCTTATATGAAGAATAGCCTTATGCCAATACTTTGATATTACTTTTAAACCTTTGCCCCTCTAATTTAAAACTATGTCCTCTCGTAGCAGCTTTTAAATATTCTCTCCTCTTTTACCGTGTTGATTCCCTTTATGTATTTAAAAAAGAATAACACCTCCTTTTACTGTATTGAGATTTGAGAGTAAATCTGCACATAGAGATGTGCAAATCAATTCTAAATTATTTACATTCATTATGAATTTAAAAAAAATTAAACTTTCAAACAAATCTGAAGTTCTGGCTGTTAGTTTTGGACGAATCATGCAAAACAGTGCCTTTCATTTTACATTTGAAACCCAGTAAACTATTGAGGGACACAGTGCAGGAGTGGATGAAGATGGAGGATACCATGACCATGATATACTATAGCCTGATAGTCAATGAAGAGGGAGAATAGTGGCTTATATATCAGTCACTGCGTCAGCCTCTAAGCAGAGACAGCATTTTTTTCCTTTTTTCCTCTAAAAGTGTGGGGAGGAAATGGCCCCGCGTCAAATAAAGCTAATACTAGTGAGTAGAGTTGAGCGGACACCTGGATGTTCGGGTATGAGAAGTTCGGCCGAACTTCACGAACATGTTCGGGTTCGGGATCCGAACGTGATCCGAACTTGACCCCGAACCCCAACCCCATTGAAGTCAATGGAGACCCGAACTTTTGGGCACTAAAATGGCTGTAAAATAGCCCAGGAAGGGCTGTAAAATGCAGTAAAATGTAGTTAAATCCCCTGCAAACAAATGAGGATAGGGAAATGACTTAAAATAAAATAAATAAAAATTAACCAATATTGATTGGCAACTTGGAGGAGGAGGTGGAATAGGAGGTTGGGGTGGCGTCAGGTGGGAATGCTATAATAGTTGAAGTTCTCCTCACAGCCATAAAGGATTCATGTCTGCCTGCAGCGCCACAGGCCTCATTCACAGCTTCAGGCCCATGGCACCCATACTTGGAAGTTGAGAAGTTCTCATCACAGCCAAAAAGGATTCATGTCTGCCAGCAGTGCCACAGGCCACATTTACAGATTCAGGCCCAATTAAACCATACATGGGAGTTGGAGAAGTTCTCATCACAGCCAAAAAGGATTCACATCTGCCTGCAGTGTCACAGGCCTCATTCACAGACTCAGGGCCATGGCAACCATACATGGGAGTTGGAGAAGTTGTCATCACAGCCAAAAAGGATTCATGCCTGCCTGCAGTGTCACAGGCCTCATGCACAAACATAGGCCCCTGGCACCCACAAATAGGAGAGTTCAAATCATGCCAAAACAGTATTGATTTAACCCAGCAGTGCCACAGGCAACAATCACTCATTTAGGCCCATGGCTCCCACAAAAAGAAGAGTCGTCCCGTAACAGCAACACAGGCCTCAGGTCAACCTGCAATGGAACAGGCCATTATCATTTATGTAGGCTCTAGCACCCAGACAGGGGTGAACGGTCCCAAAACAGCAAAACAGGCATCATGTTACCCAGTAATGGAACAGGCCACTTGCAGAAATTTAGACTCTAGCACCCAGACAGAGGAGAGGGGTCCCATAACAGCAAAACAGGCATCATGTCACCCAGCAATGGAACAGACCACTTTCAGAAATTTTGGCCCTAGCACCCAGACAGAGGAGAGGGGTCCCATAACAGCAAAACAGGCATCATGTCAACCACCAATGCAGCAGGCGATTATCATTAATGTAGGCCCCTGGCACCCAGACAGAGGGGAGAGGTCCCATAACAGCAACACAGGTCTCAAGTCTACCTGCAAAGGAATAGGCCATTATCAGTGTATGTAGGCCCTAACACCCAGACAGAGGAGAGGTCACTTGTCAGCAAAAAGAGGTTAATGTCTCCCACCAATACGGCAGACGATTAAACGAAAAATTGGCCCATGACACCACGTTCCCTATCAGCTGG
Source organism: Bufotes viridis (assembly GCA_033119425.1). Lineage (NCBI taxonomy): Eukaryota > Metazoa > Chordata > Amphibia > Anura > Bufonidae > Bufotes > Bufotes viridis. Next base: position 18,967 of record JAKVIS010000576.1, on the reverse strand, counting down.
TGGTGCAGTTTGCTGTGGCGAGGTGACAAAACTTTTCCACATCTCGGCCAAGCTAACCCTGCTGTTTGAGGAGCTGGCCGTGACTCATCTGCGTTGGCAACCTCTTCCTCCTCCTCCTCTGCCTTCGCCTTGTGCTTCCACTTGTCCCCCTGTGTCAGTTGGGAATGCCCTCAGGAGTGCGTCTACCAGCGTGAGCTTGTAGTTGCACATCTTCCTATCACGATCCAATGCGGGAATTAAGGTGGGCACGTTGTTCTAGTACCGGGGATCCAGCAGGGTGGCAACCCAGTAGTCAGCACAAGTTAAAATTTGGGCAACTCTGCTATCGTTGCGCAGGCACTGCAGCATGTAGTCGCTCATGTGTGCCAGGCTGCCCAGAGGTAACGATAAGCTGTCCTCTGTGGGTGGTGTATCATCTGTGTCCTCCGTATCCCCCCAGCCACGATCCAGTGATGGCCCTGAGCTGTGTAGAGTGCCACCTTGCAGTGAAACCGGTTCCTTCTCCTCTACCTCCTCGTCCTCTAGAAGTGTGCCCTGGTTGTCCACATGTGTACCTGGCCTCTGCTAGTGCAGGAACCCACCCTCTGAGCCACTTCTGAATGACCTGCCTGAAACCCTGTGCAATGCCCCCTATTCCTCCTCCTCCTGTGCGGCATCCTCTTCCATCATCGCCGTAATATTTTTTTCAGGAGACATAGAAGGGGTATTGTAATGCTAACAACAGCGTCATCAGCACTGGCCATATTGGTTGAGTACTCCAAAGACCACAACAAGGTACACAGGTCTCGCATGCAGGCCCAGTCACTGGTGGTGAAGTGGTGCTGATCCGCAGAGCGACTGACCCGTGCATACTGAATGTGAAACTCCACTATCATCCACTGCTGCTCGTACAGTCTCTCTAGCATATGTAAGGTGGAGTTCCACCTGGTGGGCATGTCACATATGAGGCGGTGAGCAGGAAGGCCAAAGTTATGCTGCAGCGCAGACAGGCGAGCAGCAGCAGGGTGAGAATGCCGAAAGCGCGCACATACGGACCGCACTTTCAGCAGCAGCTCTGACATGTCTGGGTAGTTTTTAAGAAACTTCTGCACCACCAGATTAAACACATGTGCCAGGCAAGGGGTGTGACTCAAAGCGGCAAAGTCCCAGAGCTGCAACGAGATTTAGCCCATTATTGCACACCACCAGGCCGGGCTTGAGGCTCACAAGCAGCAACCACTCATCAGTCTGCTGTTCTATGCCCCTCCAAAGCTCCTGTGCGGTGTGGGGTCTGTCACCCAAACACATAAGTTTTAAAATCGCCTGCTGACGTTTACCCCGGGCTGTGCTGAAGTTGGGGGTGAGGTTTTTTCGATGACCGGATGTGGGGGTGCTAGAAGAGGAGTAGGAGAAGGATGATGTGGAGTAGGAGGGGGAAGCAGCAGGAGGCAATGAATAATGCCCTGCGATCCTCAGTGGTGGAAGGACATGCATCAAACCGCTATCTGCCTCGGACCCAGCCGCCACTACATTTACCCAGTGTGCAGTTAGGGATATATTGCGATCCTGGCCGTGCTTACTGGTCCATGTATCTATAGTTATGTGGACCTTGCCACAGATGGCGTTGTGCAGCGCATACTTGATTTTATCCTCCACTTGGTAGTGCAGGGAAGGGACGGCTCGCCTGGAAAAGTAGTGGCGGCTGGGCACAACGTAATGGGGGACAGGCACCGCCATCAGCTGTTTGAAACAGTCCGTCTCCACCAGACGCAATGACAGCATTTCGAAGGCCAGTAATTGTGAAATGCTGGCATTCAGCGCCAGAGCTCGAGGGTGGGTAGGTGGGTATTTCCTCCTTCCCTCTAATGTGTGGGATGTGGACAGCTGAATGCTGCCGTGTGACATGGTGGAGATGCTTGGTGATGGTGTCGTATGTAGACTTGAGCGAACCCGTACTGAAGTTTGTGGTGTTGGAAGGGATTTCACAGTGGGATTTATAAGCCCCTCCTCCTCATCCCCCATCCCTTCCAACAGGTCCTGCCCATCCTCAGGGCTGAACAGTATTTCCGCCTCATGCATTGCCTCCTCCAAGATGTCACTCTCAGTCTCAAAGTCTCCAAACATGAGAGGGGACAATTCGTTGGAGCTGGGGGTTGGTTCTACAGGAGGCGGAGTGCTGCAGTTGCTGGCAGCCGGGGCAGAGGACTCCGTGGCACTAGAATCGGCCACGAGAGCAATGACAGCCTCTGCATCCTGGGAGGTAATGGGCCGGCTGCGATTTGTGAAAAAGTCAAGGATCAGGCGGACGTCCCTGCCACCTGCGCCTGCCTGTCCGTGGCTTGAGGAGCGGCCCCATGCTGGGAGTGGTCCAGAGTGGGAACCAACTCCCCTGTTGCCCCGACCACGTCCACGGCTGCCTGCACGGCCTGGTACACTTATGCTGCTGGGAATTAGGGGAAAACTTTATTGGGGTGGGGACGATGGATGAAAAAAGAAAAGGACGTAAACTGTAACACACTACACTAAACACTAAACACGTAAAGCTATCAAACTTTTTTTTATTTAAGACTAAGACTAAACTAACAGACACAAAGAGACTAAAAACTTTATTTATTTTTTTAATGGAGGACTGACAAAACTACACTAAACACAGAACACGTAAAACTTTAAAACTTTTTTTTTTATCCTGTGTGGGGAGTCGCTGGTAGATCGCGGTGCGGGTGCAGTACAGAGGCAAAACAAGGAGTCCAGAACGTGCAATAAACAGTGTTTTATTCACACTGACACAAAACAAATGATAAACAGTCTCTTGGTGTTAATTCACACACGCATCAGAAGTCATCAGGCAAAAACAAAAAGAGTCCAAAGCAGGATCCAATCACCTGTGAGGTTTAAGGTGCGGGTTCGCACCTGGCTGTCAGCCGAGCCGCAGGATAATCCACCATCAGGCTTCCAGGAATAACCCCACTTTGCTGAGCTCTTTCCTCCAGGTCAGAGAGCTCCACAGCACTGTGATCAGCTCCAGGACCATCATCATCACCTGCTGGTGCTGGCTGTCTTATAAAGGCCCGGCAAAGTCCGGCCTGGACCGTGGGGAGTAGGCACCCACCCAACTCTTTGCCTACTCCCAGTAAGAGCCGGCCCGGATTGGCTTTGCAGCCAAACTAACTAACAATGTCAAACAGCACTAGCTGCTGCTGACACATAAAAACCCGGCTCTCACCTCACCGAGGCCAGGAACCTCGGTGACACGTATCGTCCGTCCATGACGGCACCTTGCGCCCTCTTACACCTGACACAGACACTAACTGACACGCAGAGACTAAAAGACGTTTTTTTTTAACGTAGGACAGGAAAAACTACACTAAACACGTAAACCTATAAAACTTTTTTTTTAACCTAAAACAGACACTAACTGACACACAGAGACTAAAAAACGTTTTTTTTTAACGGAGGACTAACAAAACTACACTAAATGCCAAACACTTAAAACGTAAACTCTTTTTTTAACCTGACACAGACAGTAACTGACACACAGAGACTACAAGACGGGTTTTTTTTAACGTAGGACAGAAAAATCTACACTGAACACGTAAACGTATAAACTTTTTTTTGTATTTTTTTTGTTTTTTAACCTGACACAGACACTAACTGACATACAGAGACTAAATTACTTTTTAAAATTAACAAATAATGGAAAAAAATAAAACTAGTACACTAACTGGATGGACACTAACTGACAGACAAAACAGACAGATAGACCCTGCACTATACTATATCAGTAACTAACCTAAACTACACCGTGACCTGAAAAATCTAAACTTAACTGTAGCCCTAATACCTAACCTAAACTATCAAGCACTATCTATCTATCTATCTATCTATCTATCTATCTATCTATCTATCTAACTATATTATATATTACAGCTACGTACCTAACTCGATTCCCTACACTTAACCCTGCACTGAATCTGCTACACTAGGCCCTAACTCTAACTGTATTTTTCTGCTAACTCTACTAAACTACCAAACTATCTCAAATTATTTCGACCCTATCAGCTATAAAACTAAACTACACTATTCCCTAATCACTAACTGAAACTAACTAACTCGAACTATTATAAATTAAATTCAGATTTTAGAAAACGCACAGCAGAAAAAAATAGCACAGCTCCAAGCTAAGCTGTGACAAAGCCTTCTCATTGGCTATTCAAGCTAGGTGAAGGGAGGAATAATGATAAAGATGAGTAGAGATGAGCGAACACCTGTATGTTCGGGTTCGAGAAGTTAGGCCGAACTTCCCAAAATGTTCGGGTACGGGATCCGAACTCGACCCAAACTTTATCCCGAACCCGAATCCCATTGAAGTCAATGGGGACCCGAACTTGAAGGCACTAAAAAGGCTGTAAAATAATCCAGGAAAGGGCTAGAGGGCTGCAAAAGGCAGCAAAATGTAGGTAAATGCCCTGCAAACAAATGTGGATAGGGAAATGAATTAAAATAAAATAAAATAAATAAAAATTAACCAATATCAATTGGAGAGAGGTCCCATAGCAAAGAATCATGAGTCATATCACCCACCACTGGAGAAGGCCACTTTCAGTTATTTCGGCCCCAGCACCCAGACAGAGGAGAGAGGTCCCACAGCAAGGAATCATGCGTCTTATCACCCACCACTGGAGAAGGCCACTTTCAGTTATTTAGGCCCCAGCACCCAGACAGAGGAGAGAGGTCCCACAGCAAGGAATAAGGCGTCATATCACCCACAACTGGAGAAGGCCACTTTCAGTTATTTAGGCCCCAGCACCAAGACAGAGGAGAGAGGTCCCACAGCAAGGAATCATGCGTCTTATCACCCACCACTGGAGAAGGACACTTTCAGTTATTTAGGCCCCAGCACCCAGACAGAGGAGAGAGGTCCCACAGCAAGGAATAAGGCGTCATATCACCCACCACTGGAGAAGGCCACTTTCAGTTATTTAGGCCCCAGCACCCAGACAGAGGAGAGAGGTCCCACAGCAAGGAATAAGGCGTCATATCACCCACCACTGGAGAAGGCTACTTTCAGTTATTTAGGCCCCAGCACCCACACAGAGGAGAGAGGTCCCACAGCAAGGAATCATGCGTCTTATCACCCACCACTGGAGAAAGACACTTTCAGTTATTTAGACCCCAGCACCCAGACAGAGGAGAGAGGTCCCACAGCAAGGAATCATGCGTCTTATCACCCACCACTGGAGAAAGACACTTTCAGTTATTTAGACCCCAGCACCCAGACAGAGGAGAGAGGTCCCAAAGCAAGGAATAAGGCGTCATATCACGCATAGTGATGTCGCGAACATAAATTTTTCCGCTCGCGAACGGCGAACGCGAACTTACGCAAATGTTCGCGAACATGCAAACAATGCGAACCACTATAGACTTCAATAGACAGGCGAATTTTAAAACCCACAGGGACTCTTTCTGGCCACAATAGTGATGGAAAAGTTATTTCAAGGTGACGAACCACCTGGACTGTGGCATGCCGTAGGGGGATTCATGGCAAAACTCCCATGGAAAATTACGTAGTTGATGCAGAGTGTGGTAGGTTGGATTCGCAATGTGATTAATACAGGTTATATTAATTGCATTGTGAATTCAACTTAGAGCTGGGTTCCTAATGGTTGTATTGCTAGAATATAACGAAGATAACAAATATAGCGCTATATTCTCAATCTTCGTTATATTCTAGCAATACAACAACCATTAGGAACTCAGATCTAAGTTTAATTCACAATGCGATTAATATAAACTGTATTAATCGCATTACGAATTAAACTTAGATCTGAGTTCCTAATGGTTGTTGTATTGCTAGAATATAACGAACATTGAGAATATAGCGCTATATTTGTTATCTTCGTTATATTCTAGCAATACAACCATTAGGAACTCAGATCTACGTTGTAATCGCAATGCGAATAATACAGGTTATATTAATCGCATTGCGATTTACAATTACTAACACTGCAGCTTCAGAATGAATCTAAGATGGATGCTGTCCTTGCGTCTAGATAGGAGGTGGGAGGGTCTGGGAGGGAGACTGATGTACTAGCCCTAAAAAGGGCTTTTTGGGGTGCTGTCAGGACGCTGTCCTTACAGCAGAGATCACATGAGTCTTTCAGGACTGGAGTGGACACTGAATACACTAGCCTAGCTATCGATTTCCCGATTAAATCAGCAGCAGCTACACTGTCCCTCCTCTCACTAAGACTGCAGCTTCCGAATGACTCTAAAATGGATGCGGTCCAGGAGATGGGAGGGTCTGGGAGGGAGGGTATGCTGCTGATTGGCTGGAATGTGTCTGCTGACTGTGAGGTACAGGGTCAAAGTTTACTCAATGATAGGGGGTGAACCGAACATCGCATATGTTCGCCCGCCACGATGAACCCGCACAAGCTATGTTCGTCGGGAACTGTCCGCCGGTGAATAGTTTGGTACATCTTGTTTGCGAATTCAACTTAGAGCTGGGTTCCTAATGGTTGTATTGCTAGAATATAACCAAGATTGAGAATATAGCACTATATACTCAACCTTCGTTACATAATTCTAGCAATACAACAACCATTAGGAACTCAGATCTAAGTTTAATCGCAATGTGAAAAACACTTACAATTATTAATCGCTTTCCGAATCCATTTTGCCTCTATTTGATTGTATATGATGGTTGACTATGACTACCAAGAATGTTCTGCTGCCTCTGAGGCAAGATATCTAAACCCCCCAAGGGCCATTTGGGCGTTTTTGATAGAAAATGCATCAAAAACGCATCTGCGTTTTTAACATTTTTTATTTTTTTTTGTGTGTATTTTTCCACATTTGGTTGCATATTTACCTTTGGTATAGGCAAATATGGTAGTCTAGAATTTAGTGTTTCCCAACCAGTGTGCCTCCAGCTTTTGCAAAACTACAACTCCCAGCATGCCCTGACAGCCTTTGGAGGCACACTGGTTGGGAAACACAGGTCTAGATCATTACTCTGCCCAAATCTATATTCAGCAACATGGCTTAGAAAATATGCTGTCAAACAATTATCCTAGGTTTTGGTATAGACACATGATCTAGACCACCATATTTGCCTATACCAAATGTAAATATGCAACCAAATGTGGCAAAATACACAAAAAAAAATAAAAATAAATGAAAAAATTATAAAAACGCACATGCGTTTTTGATGCGTTTTTTTAATGTGTTTTCTATCAAAAACTCCCAAATGGCCCCTGGGGTTCAGATATCTTGCTTTGGAGGCAGCAGAAAGTTGGTGGTAGTCATAGTCAACCGTCATATACAATCAAATAGAGGCATCAAATGGATTCGCAAAGCGATTAATAATTGTAAGTATTATTCGCATTGCGATTACAACTTAGAGCTGAGTTCCTAATGGTTGTATTGCTAGAATATAACGTATATTCTAGCAATACAACAACCATTAGGAACTCAGCTCTAAGTTGGATTCGCAATGCGATTAACGCAGGTTATATTAATCGCATTGCGATTAAACTTAGATCAGAGTTCCTAATGGTTGTTGTATTGTTAGAATATAACGTAGATTGAGACTATACCGCTATATTCGTTATCTTCGTCATATTCTAGCAATACAACCATTAGGAACTCAGATCTAAGTTGTAATCGCAATGCGAATAATACAGGTTATATTAATCGCATTGCGATTTACAATTACTAACACTGCAGCTTCAGAATGAATCTAAGATGAATGCCGTCCTTGCGTTTAGATAGGAGGTGGGAGGGTCTGGGAGGGAGGGTATGCTGATTGGCTGGAATGTGTCTGCTGACTGTGAGGTACAGGGTTAAAGTTTACTCAATGATAAAGTATAGAGGCGAACGCGAACATCGAATATGTTGGCTCGCCGCGGCGGACGCAAACAAGCTATGTTCGTCGGTAACTGTTCGCCGGCGAATAGTTCGGGCCATCTCTTATCACCTACCACTGGAGAAGGCCACTTCCAGATATTTAGCCCACGGCACCCAGACAAAGGAGAAAGGTCGCATGGCAGAGGTTCAGGCTTCATGTCACCCACCATTGTAACAGGCCACTTTCAGTTATTTAGGCCCCGGCCCCCAGATTGAGGAGAGATTCATTCAACTTTGGGTTGCACTGCAAGATCATGGAAAAGTTAAAAAAAGAGGATTCAATAAAGAAGTGCCCCGGAGTACAAGAATACATGGTTGAGGGGGAGGCAGTTATAAATGTCTATTCTGCACAAGGGAGGCACGGGTCCTGTGGGATCCATGCCTGGTTCATTTTTATGTTGGCTGTGGACAGGCGGCTGCGTTTGTAAGTTATGACGCCCCCTCCGTGCTGAATACACGTTCAGATAAAACGCTGGCCGCCGGGCAGGCCAGCACCTCCAAGGCATAAAATGCTAACTCTGGCCACGTGGACAATTTGGGGACCCAGAAGTTGAATGGGGCCGAACCATCAGTCAGTACGTGGAGGGATGTGCAGACGTACTGTTCAACCATGTTAGTGAAATGCTGACTCCTGCTAACACGTTCCGTATCAGTTGGTGGTGCAGTTAGCTGTGGCATGGATACAAAACTTTTCCACATTTCTGCCATGCTAACCCTGCCATCAGAGGAGCTGGCCATGACACAGCTGAGTTGGCGACCTCTCGTTCCTCCTCTGCCTTCGCCTTGGGCTTCCACCTGTTCCCCTGTGACATTTGGGAATGCTCTCAGGAGCGCGTCTACCAGCGTGCGCTTGTAATCGCACATCTTCCTATCACGCTCCAGTGCAGGAAGTAAGGTGGGCACATTGTCTTTGTACAGGGGATCCAGTAGGGTGGCAACCCAGTAGTCCGCACACATTAAAATGTGGGAAGTCTGCTGTCGTTGCTCAGGCACTGCAGCATGTAGTCGCTCATGTGTGCCAGGCTCCCCAGAGGTAAGGACAAGCTGTACTCTGTGGGAGGCGTATCATCATCGTCCTCCGTATCCACCCAGCCACGCACCAGTGATGGGCCTGAGCTGTGTCGGGTGCCACCCCGCTGTGAACCTGCTTCATCCTTATCCTCCTCCACCTCCTCCTCATCCTCCTCGTCCTCCAGTAGTGGGCCCTGGCTGGCCACATTTGTACCTGGCCTCTGCTGTTGCAAAAAACCTCCCTCTGAGTCACTTCTGACAGACTGGCCTGAAAGTGCTAAAAATTACCCCTCATCCTCCTCCTGGGCCACCTCCTCTTCCATCATCACCCTAAGCGTTTTCTCAAGGAGACATAGAAGTGGTATTGTAACAGTGATTACGGTGTCATTGCCACTGGCCATGTTGGTGGAGTACTCGAAACAGCGCAACAGGGCACATAGGTCTCGCATGGAGGCCCAATCATTGGTGGTGAAGTGGTGCTGTTCCGTAGTGCGACTGACGCGTGCGTGCTGCAGCTGAAACTCCACTATGGCCTGCTGCTGCTCGCACAGTCTCTCCAGCATTTGCAAGGTGGAGTTCCACCTGGTGGGCACGTCGCATATGAGGCGGAGAGCGGGAAGACTGAAGTTACGCTGTAGCGCAGACAGGCGAGCAGCGGCAGGATGTGAACGCCGGAAGCGCGCAAAGACGGCCCGCACTTTATGCACCTGAAACGTGCACTCGTCGGTCTGTTGTTCAATACCCCGCCACAACTTCTGCGCGGTGTGGGGCCTGTCCTCCAAACATATGAGTTTCAGAATGGCCTGCTGACGTTTACCCCGGGCTGTGCTGAAGTTGGTGGTAAAGGTTGACTGGATGAGCTGGTGGAAGAAGAGGAGGAGGAAGCCGAGTAGGAGGAGGAGGCTACAGGAGGCAAAGAATGATGCACTGCGATCCTTGGCGGCGGAAGGACGCGCGCCAAGGGGCTCTCCGCCTGTGGCCCAGCCACTACTACATTTACCTAGTTAGAGAGATATAGCGTCCCTGGCCGTGCTTACTGGTCTACGTATCTGTGGTTAGGTGGACCTTGCCACAGATGGCGTTGCGCAATGCACACTTGATTTTATCGGATACTTGGTTGTGCAGGGAAGGCACTGCTGTCTTGGAGAATTAGTGGCGGCTGGGAACAACATACTGTGGGACAGCCATGGACATCAGCTGTTTGAAGCTGTCTGTGTCCACCAGCCTGAATGACAGCATTTCAAAGGCCGGTAGTTTAGAAATGCTGGCATTCAGGCCCGGCTCGAGGGTGGCTAGGTAGGAATTTACGCTTTCTCTCCAAGGTTTGTGAGATGGAGAGCTGAATGCTGCCGTGTGACATGGTGGAGATGCTTGGTGACGCAGGTGGTGGTGTCGGTGGCACATCCTCTGTTTGGTTGGCGGCAGGTGGCAACATTCCTCCCCAAGCGGAGGAAGAGGCCGAGGCAGCAGCAGAGGAGGGAGCAGGGGGAGCCAGAGTGAGTTCCTTGCTTTTAACGTGCTTACTCTACTGCAGTTCATGCTTTGCATGTAGATGCCTGGTCATGCAGGTTGTGCTAAGGTTCAGATACGTTAATGCCTCGCTTCAGGCTCTGATGGCACAGCGTGCAAACCACTCGGGTCTTGTCGTCAGCACATTGTTTAAAAAAGTGCCATGCCAGGGAACTCCTTGAAGCTGCCTTTGGGGTGCTTGGTCCCTGGTGGCGGTGGCCAGTAGCAGGCGAACTCTCTTGGCGCCGGCTGTTCTGCTTTTGCCCCCTGCTCCCTCTTTTGCTACGCTGTTGGCTCAGTCTCACCACTGCCTCTTCCTCTGAACTATGAAAGTCAGTGACACGACCTTCATTCCATGTGGGGTCTAGGAACTTATCGTCCCCTGCATCGTCTTCCACACAGTCTTCCTCCCTGACCTCCTGTTCGGTCTGCACACTGCACAAAGACGCAGCAGTTGGGACCTGTCTTTCGTCATCATCTGAGACATGCGGACTCCTATGAGGTGGTATTCACATGTTCTCATCATCAGGAAACATCAGTGGTTGTGCATCAGTGCATTCTATGTCTTCCACCACTGGGGAAGGGCTAGGTGGATTTCCTTGCCAGCAGAGTCTTCAAACAGCATAAGAGACTGCTGCGTAACTTAAGGCTCAGACAGTTTCCCTGATATGCATGGGGGTGATGTGACAGACTGATGGGCTTGGTTTTCAGGCGCCACCTGTGCGCTTTCTGCAGAAGACTGGGTGGGAGATAATGTTGTGAACGTGCTGGATCCACTATCGGCCACCCAATTGACTAGCGCCTGTACCTGCTCAGGCCTTACCATCCTTAGAACGGCATTGGGCCCCACCAAATATTGCTGTAAATTCTGGCGGGTACTGGATCCTGAGGTAGTTGGTTCACTAGGACGTGTGGCTGTTGCAGAATGGCCACGTCCTCTCCCAGCACCAGAGGGTACACTAACACCACCACGACCACGTCCGCGTCCCTTACTAGATGTTTTCCTCATTATTACCGTTCACCAAGCACCACAATAAGAAAAAAAATATTTGGCCCAATGTATTGATTTCAAATTCAGGCCTTTTTTTACAGGCACCTAACACTATCTGCCTATTTGTTTATGTAGCGTATTACACTAATCCAGGCACAGCAGTAACCACTGATTTAGGGGAATATCTCTTTTAGGGCTAGTATTTAGGCCCTGGATGAAAGGTATCCTTTTATGGACAGATTTACACTTCGAGATGCACAGTAGAGTGTGAAAAAATATGTAGGATTATGCCTTCAGCAATTGTATTTTAACACTTTGTGTAATATACCCTTTAACGGACAGAAATACAATGGGAGATGCACGGTAGCATGTGAAGTTAATGAGGATGACCCTCTCAGCACTTGTATATACACCTTGAGTGTAATATACCCTTTTACGGACAGATTAACAGTTGGCCTGCAACTACTGGAACACCAGATTCAGGATATTGCTATTTTCGAAATTGAATTTCACCCCAGAACAAAATATATGTCTATCCTTTGCCAGACAGCAGACAGTATTACACTTGGCTAGCCAAAGCTGGAACACCAGAATTAGGGGATTGGTATTTGGGCAATTGTATTTAACCCCTTAATAAAATATAGAAATTGCTATCCTGAGTTTCTAGGGGTGACAATAAGCACAGCCAAGCCCCTGATATAGGATATAACAAAAAAAAAAAAACTAGTATTGATGGATTGATGGACTTGGTGGCAGCTGGTGCTGGTGCACCACAAGTCACAAAATGGCCGCCGATCATCCCAGAAAAAAGTGACAGAAAAACGCTCTGTGCAGCCTAAAAACCAGTGAACAATTAACTAGCAGAAGTTGAATGATTCGCAGCTGTAGATCGATCACTTCATTAAGTGGTTTTGCTGAGTTTTCCCTGCCTAATCTCGCCCTCACAGCATCTGCTTCCTCTCCCTACACTAATCAGAGCAGTGTGATATGCTGCGCTACGTGACTCCAGCTTAAATAGAGGCTGGGTCACATGCTGCACTTGGCCAATCACAGCCATGCCGTTGTGATTGGCCAAGTGCCAAGTGCCATTAGTAGGCATGGCTGTGATGGCTTCTTAGGGCAAGAAGTAAAACGCTAGCTGATTGGCTGCTGTGCAGCCCTTCAGAAAGCGGGAAGAAATCGCCGAACAACGGACCCGCACCCGAACTTTTTTGAAAATGTTCGGGTCCAGGTCCGTGTCTCGAACACCCCAAAATTCGGTACGAACCCGAACTATGCTCGAACTGTTCGCTCAACACTTCCCACTATCGATAAATGGCAAATCCCAGTATTGTATCGAAACTGGGCTAAAAGTATTGAATGTGTATCGAAACTTCATTACCTGAAATAACCCTAATCGCCACAGTGAAGCATAGGGGTGGCGGGATCATGCTTTGGGGCTGTTTTTCTTCAGTTGGAACTGTGGCATTAGTTAAGATAGAGGGAATTATGAACAGTACCAAATACCAGTCAATATTAGCACAAAACCTTCAGGCTTCTGCTAGAAAGCTGAATATGAAGAGGAACTTCATCTCTCAGCAGGACAACTACCCAAAGCATACATCCAAATCAACAAAGGAATGGCTTCACCAGAAGAAAATTAAAGTTTTGGAATGGCCCAGCCAGAGCTCAGACCTGAATACGATTGAAAATCTGTAGGGTGATCTGAAGAGGGCTGTGCACAGGAGACGCCCTCGCAATCTGACAGATTTGGAGGGTTTTTGCAAAAAAGAGTGGGCAAATCTTGCCAAATCAAAATGTGCCATACTGATAGACTCATACCCAAAAAGACTGAGTGCTGTAATAAAATCAAAATGTGCTTCAACAAAGTATTAGTTTAATGGTGTGCACACTTATGAAACCATATTATTTTATTTTTATTATTTTTTCTTCCCTCTACCTAAAAGATTTCAGTTTGTTTTTCAATTGAGTTGTATGGTTTATAGGTCACATTAGGCCCCATTCGCATGGGCGAATTTTCCGTGCGGGTGCAATGCGTGACGTAAAACGCATTGCACCCACACTGAATCCTAAACCCATTCACTTCAATGGAACTGTGTACATGAGCAGTGATTTTCACGCATCACTTGTGCGTTGCGTGAAAATAGAAGTGAATAGGGCTGCGTGAAAATCGCAAACATCCGCAAGCAAGTGCGGATGCGGTGCGTTTTTCCCGCATGGTCGCTAAGAGACAATAGGGATGGGGACCCGATCTTTATTTTTTCCTTATAACATGGTTATAAGGAAAAATAATAGCATTCTCAATACAGAATGCTTAGTAAAATGTGGATTGAGTGGTTAAAAAAATAATAAAAATTAACTCACCTTATCCACTTGATCGCATAGTTGCGATCTCTTCTTTCTTGTTCAATCATGAGCTGCCGGCTAAAGGATGCAATGTGAATAAAACAAGACTGTAAGTCATACCCATATCAGACTGTGTGATGGAGGCTACCAGGTGCAAAAGAATGTTAAATGCTAGTAGGTTTTTTAGTGTTTTTGCTCTGCAAAAGATTATTTTTGGGACACAGGGAATGATTTTGCCTATGATAGGATCTTTTAATTGGACAGTCAAAATGTTTCTTATTTCAGTATGCTGAGGATTAAATCTCGTAATTAAACTGAGTTGGTGGGTTTCCTGTAGTGAGGGGTTTGTATCCATTCTCTTAGTGTCAATTCTTGGACGTAGGCTTTCTTTTTGGGAGATCTGGGCTATTCTTTTTGAAGAGTCTTCTAGTAGTTTTTTAGAATAGCCCTTCTCCTGAAACCTATTTCTCAAAATGTTTATTTGGCTTCTTATTTCCTTATCATTAGAGCAATTCCTTCTTATACATTTAATTTGACTGTAGGTAGAGTTGAGTGAATCTGAACTGTATAGTTCGGGTTCGTACCGAATTTTGGGGTGTTCGGGACACGGACCTGAAACTGAACATTTTCAAAAAAGTTTGGGTCCAGGCCCATTGTTCGGCGATTTCTTCCCGCTTTCTAAAGGGCTACACAGCAGCCAATCAGCAAGCGTTTTACTTCTTGCCCTAAGAAGCCATCATAGCCATGCCTACTAATGGCATGGCTAAGATTCGCTAAGTGCAGCATGTGACCCAGCCTCTTTATAAGCTGGAGTCACGTACTGCCACACGTCACTCTGCTGATTTGAGCTCATGGAGAGGATGCTGGTGCTGCGATCAGGGACAGAATTTGGCAGAAATCAGAAGAATCTGTGCTACTTTAATCCACAAGATACAGCAAATAGAGAGGGAGGGAGCTTCAGCAATCTATTATTTCTGTACCCAGCCACTGCAAGGGAAACCTTTTTTTGTAATCCATCTGCCACAGAGCACTTCTGTATAAAATGCACTAAACCGTATATTCCATTTCAACTATCAAATAGTGCACCAGTGTATTTTAGTTAAAAAAAAGTGGTCATCCTGATACACCAAGCCTATTTTACACCGCCAAAATATATATTTGACATTTCTGCGGTGAAATAGAGAATCCGTGTAATTTTGGGGGAAAAAACATATTTCTTGTCCACAAAACAGTTCTGCATGCTCCATCCAACGACATATTTTATATTTTTGCAGGGAAATAGTGCTTCTTTGTTTTTTCTAGACTAAAAAACGTTATTCAAGGTCCACCAAACAGTCTGAAATACCCATTCCAACCACCTATTTTACATTGTACTGTGAAATACAGCATAAGTGTTTGTTATTTGGCAAAAAAGTGGTGATCCTGATCCACAGAGCATCTTGAAATACACTGCTTAAATACCGATTTCACATTACAGCTGAGTAATAGTGCATTATTCTTTTTTGTGGGAAAAAAGCAATATTCTTGCTTCACAAAGCAGTTGTACATACACTGTATAAATATATAATTTAAAGCAGTAAAAAACAGCATTTTGGGGTTTTATTGAAAAAAGCTGTGTTTTAGGCCGAAAAAACAGTTGTGCATTCGTCTTTAAATAATTATTTACAATTTATAGCAGTTAAATACTGCATTTGTTCATTTTGGTGACCAAATCTGTATTCTGGGTCCCCAAATCTGGTGTCCATACATAGTATAAATATCTACTGTTATTGTACAACAGTTAAAAACTGCATTTTGGGAATTTATTTAAAAAAGCCGTGTTTTAGGCCGAAAAAACTGTTGTGCATCTCGCGCATAAATAATTAATTTCAATTTACGGCAGTGAAATACAAATTTTCTGTATTTTATTACGAAAATACTTGTTCTTGTTCCACAAACCACTTGCGCATACAGCTTAGCAATTTTTTTTTACATTTCCGCATAGAAATTGAGAATCAGTGTATTTTGGGCCAAAAAAACATTTTTCTGGTCCACAGAGCATTTTTATGACACAGGCATTGCCTTAGCAAACCTAATTGTCGACTAGTAGCAGGTAAATTGACACCGGAGATAAACCATATTTTTGCTTGGTGGGTGAACGCAAATAATGAGGAGAACAACAAATAAGGGATGTGGGCATGGTTGTGGTGGTGTTGGTGGAGCTCCTGTTGCTGGGAGATGACGTGGCTGTTCAGCGCCAACTATCGCTCCAAATCAAACACCCTTTTCTGGTGTGAATAGGCAACAGAATCTGCAGCGTTATTTGGTAGGCCCAAATGCCGCTCTACGGATGGTGAAGCCAGAACATGTACAGGCGATAGTAGATTGGGTGGCTGACAGTGCCTCCAGTTCCTTTACAGTATCTAACACCCAGTCCTCTGCAGAAAGCTCAGAGATGGCACCTGCAGCCCATGCCCATCAGTCTTTCACCTCACCCCCTTGCAAATCAGCCAAGCAGTCAGAACCCCAAATCGTGCTTTTTGATGACTCTGTTGGCAGGGTTTCCCTGGCCCATCCACCTAGCCCTGCCCCAGAGGAGGAAGACCTTGAATGCACTGATGCTCAACCACTTTTATTGCAAGATGAGGACATGGGAATACCACCGCAAAACGCCTCTGATGATGACAAAACACAGGTGCCAACTGCTGTGGCTTTCTGCAATGTGCAGACTGACGAGGAGGGCAGGGGTCATGAATGGGTGGAAGATGATGTGGAGGATGATGAAGTTCTAGACCCAGACTGGACTGAAGGTTGTGCTAGTGAGGCGTGCAGTTCTGTGGAAGAGGAGGTGGTCGCACAGAGACAACAGCACAGCAAAAGAGGGAGCAGTGTGCAGTGTCCGTTCCAGAGACAGTACGGCTGCTACTGTCCACTGCACCCAGGCACCGAGCACACCAGGGCCTCCTCCAAGGAGCTCATTGGCGTGGCAGTTCTTCACACAATGTCCTGACGACAAGACACGAATGGTTGGCATGTTGTGCCATCAGAGCCTAATGCGAGGCATAAACGTTTTTAACCTGAGTACAACCTGCATGACCAGGCATCTACATGCAAATCATGAACAGCAGTGGAGTAAACACCTTTAAAACAAGGAACTCTCTCAGGCTCCTCCTGCTCCCTCTTCTGCTGCTGGCTCGACCTCTCCCTCCACCTCTGGCATCACCGTGGCACCTGGCGACCAGCAAACAGAGGATGTTCCACCAACACCACCACATACGACACCATCACCAAGCATCTCCACCATGTCACACGGCAGCATTCAGCTGTTCATCTCCCAAACATTAGAGAGAACGAGGAAATACCCACCTACCCAGCCTCGAGCCCTGGCCCTGAATGCCAGCATTTCAAAATTACTGGCCTTTGAACTGCTGTCATTCCCTCTGGTGGAGACAGACTGCTTCAAACAGCTGATGGCGGTGGCTGTACCCCAGTATATTGTTCCCAGCCGCCACTACTTTTCCAGGCGAGCCGTCCCTTCCCTGCTCAACCAAGTGGAGGATAAAATCAAGTGTGCGCTCCGCAAAGCCATCTGTGGCAAGGTTAACATAACCACAGATACATGGACCAGTAAGCGCAGCCAGGGTCGCTATATCTCCCTAACTGCACACTGGGTAAACGTAGGGGCGGCTGGGCCTGATGCGGATAGCGGTTTGGCACATGTCCTTCCACCACTGAGGATCGCAGGGCATTATTCGTTGCCTCCTGTTGCTTCCTCCTCCTACTCCGCATCATCCTCCTCCTCCTCCTCTTCTACCGCCCCCACATCTGGTCATCGAATGAACCTCTTCCCCAACTTCAGCACAGCCCGGGGTAAATGTCAGCAGGTGATTTTAAAACTCATGTGTTTGGGTGACAAACCCCACACCGCACAGGTGCTTTGGAGGCGCATAGAACAGCAGACTGATGAGTGATTGCTGCTGGTGAGCCTCAAGCACGGCCTGGTGGTGTGCGATAATGGGCGAGATCTCGTTGAAGCTCTGGGACTAGCCAGTTTGACGTACATCCCTTGCCTGGCACATGTGCTGAATCTGGTGGTGCAGAAGTTTCTTAAAAACTATGCAGACATGTCAGAGCTTCTGCTGAAAGTGCGGTCTGTATGTGCGCGCTTTCGGCGTTCTCACCCTGCTGCTGCTCGCCTGTCTTCGCTGCAGCGTAACCTCAATCTTCCTGCTCAACGCCTCACATGCGACATGCCCACAAGGTGGAACTCCACCTTACATATGCTAGAGAGACTGTGCGAGCAGCAGCGGGCGATAGTGGAGTTTCAGATGCAGTATGTATGTGTCAGTCGCTCTGCAGATCAGCACCACTTCACCAACAGTCACTGGGCCTGCATGCGAGACCTGGGTACCTTGTTGCACTCTTGGGAGTACTCAACCAACATGACCAGTGCTGATGATGCCATTGTTAGCATTACAATACCCCTTCTATGTCTCCTTGAAAAAAATATTACGGCACAGGAGGAAGAGGGGGCATTTCACAGGGTTTCAGGCAGGTCATACAGAAGTGGCTCAGAGGGTGGGTTCCTGCACCAGCAGAGGCCAGGTACACATATGGACAGCCAAGGAACACTTCTGGAGGAGGAGGATGAAGTGGAGGAGGAGGAACCGGTTTCACTGCAGGGTGACACCCTACGCAGCTTAGGGCCATCACTGGAGCATGACTGGGGGGATACAAAGGACACAAACGATAGACCACCTACAGAGGTTAGCTTATTGTTACCTCTGGGCAGCCTGGCACACATGAGCGACTACATGCTGCAGTGCGGGGGGTAGTGCAGTGGGGGGTAGTGTGCACCGATTTTAAATGTGATATACAATCCTCACCTTACCCAGTATATTAGTACTGAGAGAGAGCGCACAATCTCTGAGAAATCTCTCAGAAATCAGAGCCAGAGACTACAGCTCAGGAATACTTTAATAGGTGTATTTAGAAAGGCAGGATTGTCGTCCATCTTTTAGTCAATATTAGAGTATAGTAATAACTGCAAAATTAAAAGTTAAGTTTTAGAGAAAATTAGTACTAGATGGCAAGAGTAGGCAAAATCTATTGGTGGTGATAAAGGTATATGCCTCTACATCTAGGTGGGGAAAAAATTAACTACATGCTGCAGTGCATGCGCAACAACAGCAGAGTTGTGCACATTTTAACATGTGCTGATTGGATTCCTGGTACAATGACAAA
>JAKVIS010000575.1:0-62328 GCA_033119425.1 Bufotes viridis | reverse complement strand
GAAGTGCAAAGTTCCTCGGAAGGGAATATGCAAAATAATGTGGAGCCCCAGTTATGGGTCTACAACACAATGAAGCCAGATATCCCTCAAAGGAAGGAAAACCAAGCAAAGGTGTCTCACATTACAGAGATCGCCAAATCCACCATATTAAGTGGCCTCTATGTCAAGATCCCGCTTTTTACAAGCTTTAAGGATGTGACGGGAAAATCGGCTGCTATCCATCCACAGACTGCTGTTTCAGGGTGTTGCCCTCATCATGCGGGAGTAGGATTTTGGCTAACCTGGAGCAATGCCTCGGAGAGACCACTCAAACACAACAATAGCTGATTCCCTCAGGGAGACCAGCTACAAAATACTGCGGAGCCTCACTAAGAGTCTCTTAAACATAATCCAGTGCAAAGTTCTCTTGGGAAAAGGGAATATGTAAAATAAATGTGGAACTGGTAAGTGGGTCTACAACACAATGAAAGTTTTCAGATATCCCCTCAAGAAGGAAAACTACAAAATGGTGTCTCCCACAGCAGAGATCACCAACCACAATATTAAGTGGCCACTTAGTCAAGATCCCGCTATATGTTTTAAGGATGTGACGAGGAAATCAAGCCAGTTATCAACCACAGACAGCTGTTTCGGGTGTTGCCCTATCAATGCGGAGTATAAAATTTTCAGTTCGCGAACAGCGAGCACGAACTTCGCAAATGTTCGCGAGACGGGCGAGCAGGCGAACCGCCATAGACTTCAATTGGCAGGCGAATTTTAAAACCCACAGGGACTCTTTCTGGCCACAATAGTGATGAGAAAGTTGTTTCAAGGGTCTAACACCTGGACTGTGGCATGCCGGAGGGATCTATGGCAAAACTCCCATGGAAAATTACGTAGTGGGCGCTAGAGTCGGGTTTTAATCCATAAAGGGCATAAATCAACTAACATTCCTAAATTGTTTGGAATAACGTGCTTTAAAACATCCAGTGTGTGTATACGATCAGGTATGATGTTGTATCCGATCAGGTAGTGTAAGGGTTACGCCCGCTTCACTGACATTGACAGACCAAACTCCCCTTTTAATGCACCATAAACAGTTCATTTGCACAACCATAAACTCCCCATTTGCACAAGGTTGGATACCAAGCTAACACACATCGGTGATGTCATTGAAGGTCTCTTCCTCCACCCAGCCCGTACAACACAAGGGGTCCCGCAAAGATGAATTGTGGATTTTCGAGCGATGGAGATGGTTAAAAAAAACGCTGGCTCCCCCTCCAACTGTATGGAAACCACGGTCACTGCGTCTGTCGCCCGTGCAATTTACTGTCACACCCGATATGAGGCCCCATGTCAAGATCCCGCTTGCCATGATGTGACTGTGGGGAAAATTACAGCTAGTTTTCCATCCACAGCTGTTTGTCCCACCAATCCAGAAAATGCAAAGTTCCCTGGGAAAAGGGAATATGCAATAAATGTGGAGCTCTAGTTATGGGTCTAGCAACACAATGAAAGCTAGATATCCTCAAGGAAGGAAAACCAAGCAAAGGGGTGTCTCCATTACTAAAGATCACAAAATCCAACATATTATGGCCCTTATGTCAAGATTCCTGCATGCTTTAAGGATGTGACTGGAAAACCCAAGCCAGTTATCCATCCACAGACAGTGCCAGCCTGGGGTGCTGCCCTCATCACGCGGAGTAGGATTCTTACAATCGGGAGTACGCTCGGAGACCACCCAGCACACAATAGCTGATCTCCTCAGGAGACCAGCTACAAACACCGCAGAGCCTCACTTAAGAGTCTCAACACAGCAATCTGAAGTGCAAAGTTCCCTGGGAAACAGGGAATATGCAAATAAATGTGGAGCCCCAGTTATGGGTCTACAACACAATGAAAGCCAGATATCCTCAAAGGAAGGAAAACCAAGCAAAGGGGTGTCTCCATTACAGAGATCACCAAATCCACCATATTAAGTGGCCTCTATGTCAAGATCCCGCTTTTTTACAAGCTTTAAGGATGTGACAGGGAAAACCTAAGCCAGTTATCCATCCACAGACAGCTGTTTCAGGGTGTTGCCCCTCATCAGTGCGGAGTAGGATTCTGGCTAACCGGAGCAATGCCTCGGAGACCACCTAAACACAACAATAGCTGATCTCCTCAGGGAGACCAGCTACAAAAACACAGCGGAGCCTCACTTAAGAGTCTCAACACAGCAACCGAAGTGCAAAGTTCCCTGGGAAAAGGGAATATGCAAAATAAATGTGGAGCCCCAGTTATGGGTCTACAACACAATGAAAGCCAGATATCCCTCAAAGGAAGGAAAACCAAGCAAAGAGGTGTCTCCATTACAGAGATCACCAAATCCACCATATTAAGTGGCCCCTATGTCAAGATCCTGTTTTTTTACAAGCTTTAAGGATGTGACTGGGAAAACCTAAGCCAGTTATCCATCCACAGACAGCTGTTTCGATGTGTTGCCCCTCATCAGTGAGGAGTAGGATTCCGCAAATGTTCGCGAACGGGCGAACCGCCATAGACTTCAATTGGCAGGCGAATTTTAAAACCCACAGGGACTCTTTCTGGCCACAATAGTGATGAGAAAGTTGTTTCAAGGGGTCTAACACCTGACTGTGGCATGCCGGAGGGGGATCTATGGCAAAACTCCCATGGAAAATTACGTAGTGGACGCAGAGTCGGGTTTTAATCCATAAAGGGCATAAATCAACTAACATTCCTAAATTGTTTGGAATAACGTGCTTTAAAACATCCAGTGTGTGTATACGATCAGGTATGATGTTGTATCGATCAGGTAGTGTAAGGGTTACGCCCGCTTCACTGACATTGACAGACCAAACTCCCTTTTAATGCACCGCAAACAGTTCATTTGCACAACCGCAAACTCCCCATTTGCACAAGGTTGGATACTAAGCTAGCCACGTCCCGGTGATGTCATTGAAGGTTTCTTCCTCCACCCAGCCACGTACAACACCAAGGGTCCCCAAAAGATGAATTGAATTGATTTTTCGAACGGTGAGATGGTTAAAAACGCTGGCTCCCTCCACTCTGTTTTAAACCACGGTCACTGCGTCTGCGCCGTGCAATTTACTGTCACACCCGATATGAGTGGTATTTTCTGTAGTACTATTCTCATCAGTTTAATCCTCTAACGCTCCCCAATCTGGGGGCCATTTATTGAATAGATTTTTCGAACGGGAGATGGTTAAAAACGCTGGCTCCTCTCCACTCTGTTTTAAACCACGGTCACTGCGCCTGCGCCGTGCAATTTACTGTCACACCCGATATGAGTGGTATTTTCTGTAGTACTATTCTCATCAGTTTAATCCTCTAACGTCCCCAATCTGGGGGCCATTTATTGAATAGATTTTTCGAACGGGGAGATGGTTAAAAACGCTGGCTCCCTCCACTCTGTTTTAAACCACGGTCACTGCGCCTGCGCCGTGTAATTTACTGTCACACCCGATATGAGTGGTATTTTCTGTAGTACTATTCGCATCAGTTTAATCCCTCTAACGTCCCCAATCTGGGGTCCATTTATTGAATAGATTTTTCGAACGGGGAGATGGTTAAAAACGCTGGCTCCTCTCCACTCTGTTTTAAACCACGGTCACTGCGTCTGCGCCGTGCAATTTACTGTCACACCCGATATGAGTGGTATTTTCTGTAGTACTATTCTCATCAGTTTAATCCTCTAATGTCCCCGACTCCCCAATCTGGGGGTCATTTATTGAATAGATTTTTCGAACGGGAGATGGTTAAAAACGCTGGCTCCCTCCACTCTGTTTTAAACCACGGTCACTGCGTCTGCGCCGTGCAATTTACTGTCACACCCGATATGAGTGGTATTTTCTGTAGTACTATTCTCATCAGTTTAATCCTCTAACGTCCCCAATCTGGGGGCCATTTATTGAATAGATTTTTCGAACGGGGAGATGGTTAAAAAACGCTGGCTCCCTCCACTCTGTTTTAAACCACGGTCACTGCGTCTGCGCCGTGCATTTTACTGTCACACCCGATATGAGTGGTATTTTCTGTAGTACTATTCTCATCAGTTTAATCCCTCTAACGTCCCCAATCTGGGGGCCATTTATTGAATAGATTTTTCGAACGGGGAGATGGTTAAAAACGCTGGCTCCCTCCACTCTGTTTTAAACCACGGTCACTGCGTCTGCGCCGTGTAATTTACTGTCACACCCGATATGAGTGGTATTTTCTGTAGTACTATTCGCATCAGTTTAATCCTCTAACGTACCCCAATCTGGGGGCCATTTATTGAATAGATTTTTCGAACGGGGAGATGGTTAAAAACGCTGGCTCCCTCCACTCTGTTTTAATCCACGGTCACTGCGTCTGCGCCGTGCAATTTACTGTCACACCCGATATGAGTGGTATTTTCTGTAGTACTATTCTCATCAGTTTAATCCTCTAACGTCCCCGACTCCCCAATCTGGGGGCCATTTATTAAATAGATTTTTCGAACGGGGAGATGGTTAAAAAACGCTGGCTCCCTCCACTCTGTTTTAAACCACGGTGACTGCGTCTGCGCCGTGCAATTTACTGTCACACCCGATATGAGTGGTATTTTCTGTAGTATTATTCTCATCAGTTTAATCCCTGTTACGTCCCATATCAGGGATTGCCTTTTGTGAAAAAAATTTAGGCCGGGTACCTTCGACTGCCTTCACAGTGACAGACCAAACTCTCATACACTAAACTGAATTGATTTCAGGAATCGGGAGATGGAAAAAGCAGCTTGGTCGGTCCTCTTACTCCCAAATTGGGGCACTGCGCGTGCACAGAGCAATGTGCTGTGACACCCTATATGAGTGGTGTCTTAACTAGTACTATTGCTATCAGTTTAATCCCTGTTACGGACCCTATCCGGTCGAATTGATTAACCATTGTCGAATTAGCGAACCATTACGACATCATGAAATAATTTAGTTCTGAGCTCTGTACTTGCTTTGTATTGGAATTGATGGGGATTTTTTTAATTGCCTGCATCATTTCTAATAAACTATTAAGAGACTTTATTATGATTTTTTATTTTATGTATTAAAAACCCATACAACATATAAAAAAAAGGTAAATTAATGTTTTTTCTATGAAATATTATCCAGCCGTCCGATCGCTTTTGGTCTGACCATAATGAAGCAACGGCCTTATCATCTGGGGTGTGGCAACATTGCCAACACACTTATAGAGGTGATGATGATTGCTTCATTGTGATACGCAAGCCCCTTCACCACAACAAGGTAACGATCACGAAGGGGAATTGACACTTGTATGTGCCTTTTTTTTGGTTTGTTTTTGCAGCCACAGTGCTGCACCATAGGACAGAAAAATTAGGCATGTACACATGCCTGAAAAATAATGGCACTGTTGCAGCCGCTATTGTAGCAGCGGCCGGAAAAATTTATGTTTTCCAGGCAGAAAAGTGACTAAAACATTGCGGCTTGAACCTTAGTTGGTGGTGGAGAATTCACAAAAGTCATCCGGTATGCAGACATTAAATACAGCAGCGTGGGGACCATTTTGAGGCCAAGGCATGTAATCAGGCCTTTTGTTAGTCAAACGTATCCCCCACTGTCAGTCCCTTCGGGATCCATGCCTCATTCATCTTTATGAAGGTGAGGTAATCAACACTTTTTGACCGAGGCGACTTCTCTTGTCAGTGACAATGCCTCCTGCTGCACTGAAGGTCCTTTCTGACAGGACACTTGAAGCAGGGCAGGCCAGAAGTTATATCGCAAACTGGGATAGCTCAGGCCACAGGTCAAGCCTGCACACCCAGTAGTGAAGGGGTTCATTGCTCCTCAGAGTGTCGATATCTGCTGTTAAGGCGAGGTAGTCT
Organism: Bufotes viridis; assembly: GCA_033119425.1. Lineage (NCBI taxonomy): Eukaryota > Metazoa > Chordata > Amphibia > Anura > Bufonidae > Bufotes > Bufotes viridis. The sequence continues at coordinate 56,471 of JAKVIS010000575.1, read as the reverse complement.
GCTACCTGTCGGTCGAGTCGTTCTCTAAGGCTGGATCCTGAAGGGCTGTGGCGATGAGTAGGACTGAAAAAGCTCCGCATGTCCTCCATCAACAACACATCTGTAAATCGTCCAGTCCTTGCCGCCGTGGTAGGAGGAGGATTACACTCACCTCTTCCCCTGTTAGATTCCCGTTGTGCTGTGACATCCCCTTATAAGCTGTGTAAAGCATATTTTTTAGTTTGGTTTTGAACTGCTGCATCCTTTCCGACTTTCGGTAATTTGGTAACATTTATGCCACTTTCTGCTTATACCGGGGTCTAGTAGCGTGGCCACCCAGTACAGATCGTTCTCCTTTATCCTTTTTATACGTGGGTCCCTCAACAGACATGACAGCATGAAAGACCCCATTTGAACAAGGTTGGATGCAGAGCTACTCATTTCCCATTCCTCATCCTCACTGATGTCATTGACGGTCTGTTCTTCCCCCAGCCACGTACAACACCATGGGTCCCAGATAGGTGACAACAACGAGCACCCTGGGGTGCCTGCTGTGGTTGGTCTTCCTCCTCCTCAAAGCCGCCACATTCCTCCTCTGACTCCTCTTCCTCATACTCCTCTTCCAGCGTTGCTGCAGGTCCGGCAAGCGATGATGACAAGGCTGTTTCTGGTGGTGATGGTGACCACAACTCTTCCTCTTCCTCTTCACGCTCATCTACAGCCTGATCCAGAACTCTTCGCAGGGCACGCTCCAGGAAGAAAACAAATGGGATGAGGTCGCTGATGGTGCCTTCGGTGCGACTGACTAGGTTTGTCACCTCCTCAAAAGGACGCATAAGCCTACAGGCATTGCGCATGAGTGTCCAGTAACGTGGCAAAAGATTCCCAGCTCCGCAGAGGCTGTCCTAGCACCCCGGTCATACAGATACTCGTTGACGGCTTTTTCTTGTTGGAGCAGGCGGTCGAACATTAGGAGTGTTGAATTCCAACGTGTCGGGCTGTCGCATATCAAGCGCCTCACTGGCATGTTGTTTCGCCGCTGAATATCGGAAAAGTGCGCCATGGCCGTGTAGGAACGCCTGAAATGGCCACACACCTTTCTGGCCTGCTTGAGGACGTCCTGTAAGCCTGGGTACTTAGACACAAAACGTTGTACAATGAGATTCAACACATGTGCCATGCACGGCACATGTGACAACTTGCCCAAATTTAATGCCGCCAACAGATTGCTTCCATTGTCACACACCACTTTGCCGATCTCCAGTTGGTGCGGGGTCAGCCACTGATCCACCTGTGCGTTTAGGGCGGACAGGAGTGCTGGTCCTGTGTGGCTCTCTGCTTTCAGGCAAGTCAACCCCAAGATAGCGTGACACTGTCGTATCCGGGATGTGGAATAGCCCCTGGGGAGCTGGGGGAATCAGTTGATGTGCAGCCAGACGCCGCAGCAGAAGAGGACTCAGCCGAGGAGGATATTGAAGAGGATGGAGTAGGAGTAGAGGAGGTGGCAGTAGGTCTGCCTGCAAGTCGTGGTGGTGTCACCAACTCCGCTGCGGAGCCACGCATTCCATGCTTGTCAGCCGTCAGCAGGTTGACCCAATGCGCAGTATACGTGATATACCTGCCCTGACCGTGCTTTGCAGACCAGGTATCAGTGGTCAGATGGACCCTTGCCCCAACACTGTATGCCAGAGATGCCATGACTTCCTTTTCAATGACATGGTAGAGGTTTGGGATTGCCTTTTTGAAAAAAAATTTCGTCCGGGTACCTTCCACTGTGGTGTCCCAATAGCGACAAATTTTTTGAAGGCCTCAGACTCTACCAGCTGGTATGGTAAAAGCTGGCGGGCTAAGAGTTCCGTCAAGCCAGCTGTCATTTGCCGGGCAAGGGGTGACTTTGTGACATTGGCTTCTTATGCTCAAACATGTCCTTGACAGACACCTGACTGTGGGCAGATGAGCAGGAACTGCTGAAGGTGAGAGATGGAGTGGCGGGTGGTTGAGAGGGGGCAGGGAGGACAGCAGTGGTTGACGTGGCTGAAGATGCTGGTGGGCACTGGCAGTGGGCACACTACAGTCAGTGGAAGTCAGCCTGACACACACTGGCAGGCAACTAACCTTAGATTAAAGTGTAAAAATTAAGTGCCTTTTTTTAAGCAAAGTCCTGTGCCACACGGGATGACAGGGGTGGGCACTGGCAGTGGGCACACTACAGTCAGTTGAAGTCGGCCTGACACACACTAGCAGCAGGCAAGCAGCTGAAATTACACTAAAGTGTAAAAATTAAATGCCTTTTTATGCAAAGTCCTGTGCCAGCCGGTATGAGTGGTGGGCACTGGCAGTGGGCACACTACAGTCAGTGGAAGTCAGCCTGACACACACTGGCAGGCAACTAACCTTAGATTAAAGTGTAAAAATTAAGTGCCTTTTTTTAAGCAAAGTCCTGTGCCACACGGGATGACAGGGGTGGGCACTGGCAGTGGGCACACTACAGTCAGTTGAAGTCGGCCTGACACACACTAGCAGCAGGCAAGCAGCTGAAATTACACTAAAGTGTAAAAATTAAATGCCTTTTTATGCAAAGTCCTGTGCCAGCCGGTATGAGTGGTGGGCACTGGCAGTGGGCACACTACAGTCAGTGGAAGTCAGCCTGACACACACTGGCAGGCAACTAACCTTAGATTAAAGTGTAAAAATGAAATGCCTTTTTTGATGCAAAGTCCTGTGCCACACGGAATGACAGGGGTGGGCACTGGCAGTGGGCACACTACAGTCTGTGGGCCTGCAGCTCCTCACACACAGGCAGGCCAGGCAACTGCAATATGTATATAAAGGAAAAAAAAAGCAGACTAATGTTGCAGCCCTAAAAGGGCTTTTGGGGTGCTGTCAGGACGCTGTCCTTACAGCAGAGATCAGATGAGTCTTTCAGGACTGGAGTGGACACTGAATTCCCTAGCCTAGCTATTGATTTCCCAATTAAATCAGCAGCAACTACACTCTCCCTCCTCTCACTAAGACTGCAGCTTCAGAATGAATCTAAAATGGATGCTGTGCAGGAGGTGGGAGGGTCTGGGAGGGAGGGTATGCTGCTGATTGGCTGGAATGTGTCTGCTGACTGTGAGGTACAGGGTCAAAGTTTGCTCAATGATGATGTATAGGGGCGGACCGAACATTGCATATGTTCGCCCGACAGAGGCGAACGCGAAAAAGCTATGTTCGCCGGCGGATAGTTCAGGCCATCTCTACCCCTCATCAGTGAGGAGTAGGATTCTGGCTAACTGGGAGCAATGCCTCTAAGACCACCCAAACACAACAATAGCTGATCTCCTCAGGGAGACCAGCTACAAAAACACCGCGGAGCCTCACTTAAGAGTCTCAACACAGCAATCCGAAGTGCAAAGTTCCCTGGGAAAAGGGAATATGCAAAATAAATGTGGAGCCCCAGTTATGGGTCTACAACACAATGAAAGCCAGATATCCCTCAAAGGAAGGAAAACCAAGCAAAGGGGTGTCTCCATTGCAGAGATCACCAAATCCACCGTATTAAGTGGTCCCTATGTCAAGATCCCACTTTTTTACAAGCTTGAAGGATGTGAAGGGAAAAACCTAAGCCAGTTATCCATCCACAGACAGCTGTTTCGTGGTGTTGCCACTCATCAGTGCGGAGTAGGATTCTGGCTAACCTGGAGCAATGCCTCGGAGACCACCCAAACACAACAATAGCTGATCTCCTCAGGGAGACCAGCTACAAAAACACCGCGGAGCCACACTTAAGAGTCTCAACACAGCAATCCGAAGTGCAAAATTTCTTGGGAAAAGGGAATATGCAAAGTAAATGTGGAGTACCAGTTATGGGTCTACAACACAATGAAAGCCAGATATCCCTCAAAGTAAGGAAAACCAAGCAAAGGGGTGTCTCCATTACAGAGATCATCAAATCCACCATATTAAGTAGCCCCTATGTGAAAATCTCGCTTTTTTAAAAGCTTTAAGGATGTGACGGGGAAAACCTAAGCCAGTTATCCATCCACAGACAGCTGTTTCAGGGTGTTGCCCCTCATCAGTGCGGAGTAGGATTCTGGCTACCGGGAGCAATGCCTCGGAGACCACCCAAACACAACAATAGCTGATCTCCTCAGGGAGACCAGCTACAAAAACACTGCGGAGCCTAACTTAAGAGTCTCAACACAGCAATCTAAAGTGCAAAGCTCCCTGGGAAAAGGGAATATGCAAAATAAATGTGGAGCCCCAGTTATGGGTCTACAACACATTGAAAGCCAGATATCCCTCAAAGGAAGGAAAACCAAGCAAAGGCGTGTCTCCATTACAAAGATCACCAAATCCACCATATTAAGTGGCCCCTATGTCAAGATCCCGCTTTTTACAAGCTTTAAGGATGTGACGGGGAAAACCTAAGCCAGTTATCCATCCACAGACAGCTGTTTCGGGGTGTTGCCCCTCATCAGTGCGGAGTAGGATTCTGGCTAACCGGGAGCAATGCCTCGGAGACCACCCAAACACAACAATAGCTGATCTCCTCAGGGAGACCAGCTACAAAAACACTGCGGAGCCTAACTTAAGAGTCTCAACACAGCAATCCAAAGTGCAAAGCTCCCTGGGAAAAGGGAATATGCAAAATAAATGTGGAGCCCCAGTTATGGGTCTACAACACAATGAAAGCCAGATATCCCTCAAAGGAAGGAAAACCAAGCAAAGGGGTGTCTCCATTACAGAGATCACCAAATCCACCATATTAAGTGGCCCCTATGTCAAGATCCCACTTTTTTACAAGCTTTAAGGATGTGACGGGGAAAACCTAAGCCAGTTATCCATCCACAGACAGCTGTTTCAGGGTGTTGCTCCTCATCAGTGCGGAGTAGGATTCTGGCTAACCGGGAGCAATGCCTCGGAGACCACCCAAACATAACAATAGCTGATCTCCTCAGGGAGACCAGCTACAAAAACACGCGGAGCCTCACTTAAGAGTCTCAACACAGCAATCCGAAGTGCAAAATTTCTTGGGAAAAGGGAATATGCAAAATAAATGTGGAGCACCAGTTATGGGTCTACAACACAATGAAAGCCAGATATCCCTCAAAGGAAGGAAAACCAAGCAAAGGGGTGTCTCCATTACAGAGATCACCAAATCCACCATATTAAGTGGCCCCTATGTCAAGATCCCGCTTTTTTACAAGCTTTAAGGATGTGACGGGGAAAACCTAAGCCAGTTATCCATCCACAGACAGCTGTTTCGGGGTGTTGCCCCTCATCAGTGCGGAGTAGGATTCTGGCTAACCGGGAGCAATGCCTCGGAGACCACCCAAACACAACAATAGCTGATCTCCTCAGGAGACCAGCTACAAAAACACTGCGGAGCCTAACTTAAGAGTCTCAACACAGCAATCCGAAGTGCAAAGTTCCCTGGGAAAAGGGAATATGCAAAATAAATGTGGAGCCCCAGTTATGGGTCTACAACACAATGAAAGCCAGATATCCCTCAAAGGAAGGAAAACCAAGCAAAAGGGTGTCTCCATTACAGAGATCACCAAATCCACCATATTAAGTGGCCCCTATGTCAAGATCCCGCTTTTTTACAAGCTTTAAGGATGTGACGGGAAAACCTAAGCCAGTTATCCATCCACAGACAGCTGTTTCAGGGTGTTGCCCCTCATCAGTGCGGAGTAGGATTCTGGCTAACCGGGAGCAATGCCTCGGAGACCACCCAAACATAACAATAGCTGATCTCCTCAGGGAGACCAGCTACAAAAAACACCGCGGAGCCTCACTTAAGAGTCTCAACACAGCAATCCGAAGTGCAAAGTTTCCTGGGAAAAGGGAATATGCAAAATAAATGTGGAGCACCAGTTATGGGTCTACAACACAATGAAAGCCAGATATCCCTCAAAGGAAGGAAAACCAAGCAAAGGGGTGTCTCCATTACAGAGATCACCAAATCCACCATATTAAGTGGCCCCTATGTCAAGATCCCGCTTTTTTACAAGCTATAAGGATGTGAAGGGGAAAACCTAAGCCAGTTATCCATCCACAGACAGCTGTTTCGGGGTGTTGCCCCTCATCAGTGCGGAGTAGGATTCTGGCTAACCTGGAGCAATGCCTCGGAGACCACCCAAACACAACAATAGCTGATCTCCTCAGGGAGACCAGCTACAAAAACACCGCGGAGCCTCACTTAAGAGTCTCAACACAGCAATCCGAAGTGCAAAGTTCCCTGGGAAAAGGGAATATGCAAAATAAATGTGGAGCCCCAGTTATGGGTCTACAACACAATGAAAGCCAGATATCCCTCAAAGGAAGGAAAACCAAGCAAAATGGTGTCTCCATTACAGAGATCACCAAATCCACCATATTAAGTGGCCACTATGTCAAGATCCCGCTTTTTTTACAAGCTTTAAGGATGTGACGGGGAAAACCTAAGCCAGTTATCCATCCACAGACAGCTGTTTCGGGGTGTTGCCCCTCATCAGTGCGGAGTAGGATTCTGGCTAACCGGGAGCAATGCCTCGGAGACCACCCAAACACAACAATAGCTGATCTCCTCAGGGAGACCAGCTACAAAACACCAGCGGAGCCTCACTTAAGAGTCTCAACACAGCAATCCGAAGTGCAAAGTTCCCTGGGAAAAGGGAATATGCAAAATAAATGTGGAGCCCCAGTTATGGGTCTACAACACAATGAAAGCCAGATATCCCTCAAAGGAAGGAAAACCAAGCAAAGGGGTGTCTCCATTACAGAGATCACCAAATCCACCATATTAAGTGGCCCCTATGTCAAGATCCCGCTTTTTTACAAGCTTGAAGGATGTGACAGGGAAAACCTAAACCAGTTATCCATCCACAGACAGCTGTTTCGGGGTGTTGCCCCTCATCAGTGCGGAGTAGGATTCTGGCTAACCGGGAGCAATGCCTCGGAGACCACCCAAACACAACAATAGCTGATCTCCTCAGGAGACCAGCTACAAAAACACCGCGGAGCCTCACTTAAGAGTCTCAACACAGCAATCCGAAGTGCAAAGTTCCCTGGGAAAAGGGAATATGCAAAATAAATGTGGAGCCCCAGTTATGGGTCTACAACACAATGAAAGCCAGATATCCCTCAAAGGAAGGAAAACCAAGCAAAAGGGTGTCTCCATTACAGAGATCACCAAATCCACCATATTAAGTGGCCACTATGTCAAGATCCCGCTTTTTTTACAAGCTTTAAGGATGTGACAGGGAAAACCTAAGCCAGTTATCCATCCACAGACAGCTGTTTCGGGGTGTTGCCCCTCATCAGTGCGGAGTAGGATTCTGGCTAACCTGGAGCAATGCCTCGGAGACCACCCAAACACAACAATAGCTGATCTCCTCAGGGAGACCAGCTACAAAAACACCGCGGAGCCTCACTTAAGAGTCTCAACACAGCAATCCGAAGTGCAAAGTTCCCTGGGAAAAGGGAATATGCAAAATAAATGTGGAGCCCCAGTTATGGGTCTACAACACAATGAAAGCCAGATATCCCTCAAAGGAAGGAAAACCAAGCAAAGGGGTGTCTCCATTACAGAGATCACCAAATCCACCATATTAAGTGGCCCCTATGTCAAGATCCCGCTTTTTTACAAGCTTTAAGGATGTGACGGGGAAAACCTAAGCCAGTTATCCATCCACAGACAGCTGTTTCGGGGTGTTGCCCCTCATCAGTGCGGAGTAGGATTCTGGCTAACCGGGAGCAATGCCTCGGAGACCACCCAAACACAACAATAGCTGATCTCCTCAGGGAGACCAGCTACAAAAACACCGCGGAGCCTCACTTAAGAGTCTCAACACAGCAATCCGAAGTGCAAAGTTCCCTGGGAAAAGGGAATATGCAAAATAAATGTGGAGCCCCAGTTATGGGTCTACAACACAATGAAAGCCAGATATCCCTCAAAGGAAGGAAAACCAAGCAAAGGGGTGTCTCCATTACAGAGATCACCAAATCCACAATATTAAGTGGCCCCTATGTCAAGATCCCGCTTTTTTACAAGCTATAAGGATGTGACGGGAAAACCTAAGCCAGTTATCCATCCACAGACAGCTGTTTCGAGGTGTTGCCCCTCATCAGTGCGGAGTAGGATTCTGGCTAACCTGGAGCAATGCCTCGGAGACCACCCAAACACAACAATAGCTGATCTCCTCAGGGAGACCAGCTACAAAACACAGCGGAGCCTCACTTAAGAGTCTCAACACAGCAATCCGAAGTGCAAAGTTCCCTGGGAAAAGGGAATATGCAAAATAAATGTGGAGCCCCAGTTATGGGTCTACAACACAATGAAAGCCAGATATCCCTCAAAGGAAGGAAAACCAAGCAAAGTGGTGTCTCCATTACAGAGATCACCAAATCCACCATATTAAGTGGCCCCTATGTCAAGATCCCGCTTTTTTACAAGCTTTAAGGATGTGACGGGGAAAACCTAAGCCAGTTATCCATCCACAGACAGCTGTTTCGGGGTGTTGCCCCTCATCAGTGCGGAGTAGGATTCTGGCTAACCGGGAGCAATGCCTCGGAGACCACCCAAACACAACAATAGCTGATCTCCTCAGGGAGACCAGCTACAAAAACACCGCGGAGCCTCACTTAAGAGTCTCAACACAGCAATCCGAAGTGCAAAGTTCCCTGGGAAAAGGGAATATGCAAAATAAATGTGGAGCCCCAGTTATGGGTCTACAACACAATGAAAGCCAGATATCCCTCAAAGGAAGGAAAACCAAGCAAAGGGGTGTCTCCATTACAGAGATCACCAAATCCACCATATTAAGTGGCCCCTATGTCAAGATCCCGCTTTTTTTACAAGCTTTAAGGATGTGACGGGAAAACCTAAGCCAGTTATCCATCCACAGACAGCTGTTTCGGGGTGTTGCCCCTCATCAGTGCGGAGTAGGATTCTGGCTAACCGGGAGCAATGCCTCGGAGACCACCCAAACACAACAATAGCTGATCTCCTCAGGAGACCAGCTACAAAAACACCGCAGAGCCTCACTTAAGAGTCTCAACACAGCAATCCGAAGTGCAAAGTTCCCTGGGAAAAGGGAATATGCAAAATAAATGTGGAGCCCCAGTTATGGGTCTACAACACAATGAAAGCCAGATATCCCTCAAAGGAAGGAAAACCAAGCAAAGTGGTGTCTCCATTACAGAGATCACCAAATCCACCATATTAAGTGGCCCCTATGTCAAGATCCCGCTTTTTTACAAGCTTTAAGGATGTGACGGGGAAAACCTAAGCCAGTTATCCATCCACAGACAGCTGTTTCGGGGTGTTGCCCCTCATCAGTGCGGAGTAGGATTCTGGCTAACCGGGAGCAATGCCTCGGAGACCACCCAAACACAACAATAGCTGATCTCCTCAGGGAGACCAGCTACAAAAACACTGCGGAGCCTCACTTAAGAGTCTCAACACAGCAATCCGAAGTGCAAAGTTCCCTGGGAAAAGGGAATATGCAAAATAAATGTGGAGCCCCAGTTATGGGTCTACAACACAATGAAAGCCAGATATCCCTCAAAGGAAGGAAAACCAAGCAAAGGGGTGTCTCCATTACAGAGATCACCAAATCCACCATATTAAGTGGCCCCTATGTCAAGATCCCGCTTTTTTACAAGCTTTAAGGATGTGACGGGGAAAACCTAAGCCAGTTATCCATCCACAGACAGCTGTTTCGGGGTGTTGCCCCTCATCAGTGCGGAGTAGGATTCTGGCTAACCTGGAGCAATGCCTCGGAGACCACCCAAACACAACAATAGCTGATCTCCTCAGGGAGACCAGCTACAAAAACACCGCGGAGCCTCACTTAAGAGTCTCAACACAGCAATCCGAAGTGCAAAGTTCCCTGGGAAAAGGGAATATGCAAAATAAATGTGGAGCCCCAGTTATGGGTCTACAACACAATGAAAGCCAGATATCCCTCAAAGGAAGGAAAACCAAGCAAAGGGGTGTCTCCATTACAGAGATCACCAAATCCACCATATTAAGTGGCCCCTATGTCAAGATCCCGCTTTTTTTACAAGCTATAAGGATGTGACGGGGAAAACCTAAGCCAGTTATCCATCCACAGACAGCTGTTTCGAGGTGTTGCCCCTCATCAGTGCGGAGTAGGATTCTGGCTAACCTGGAGCAATGCCTCGGAGACCACCCAAACACAACAATAGCTGATCTCCTCAGGGAGACCAGCTACAAAAACACCGCGGAGCCTCACTTAAGAGTCTCAACACAGCAATCCGAAGTGCAAAGTTCCCTGGGAAAAGGGAATATGCAAAATAAATGTGGAGCCCCAGTTATGGGTCTACAACACAATGAAAGCCAGATATCCCTCAAAGGAAGGAAAACCAAGCAAAATGGTGTCTCCATTACAGAGATCACCAAATCCACCATATTAAGTGGCCCCTATGTCAAGATCCCGCTTTTTTACAAGCTATAAGGATGTGACGGGGAAAACCTAAGCCAGTTATCCATCCACAGACAGCTGTTTCGGGGTGTTGCCCCTCATCAGTGCGGAGTAGGATTCTGGCTAACCTGGAGCAATGCCTCGGAGACCACCCAAACACAACAATAGCTGATCTCCTCAGGGAGACCAGCTACAAAAACACCGCGGAGCCTCACTTAAGAGTCTCAACACAGCAATCCGAAGTGCAAAGTTCCCTGGGAAAAGGGAATATGCAAAATAAATGTGGAGCCCCAGTTATGGGTCTACAACACAATGAAAGCCAGATATCCCTCAAAGGAAGGAAAACCAAGCAAAGGGGTGTCTCCATTACAGAGATCACCAAATCCACCATATTAAGTGGCCCCTATGTCAAGATCCCGCTTTTTTACAAGCTATAAGGATGTGAAGGGAAAACCTAAGCCAGTTATCCATCCGCAGACAGCTGTTTCGGGGTGTTGCCCCTCATCAGTGCGGAGTAGGATTCTGGCTAACCTGGAGCAATGCCTCGGAGACCACCCAAACACAACAATAGCTGATCTCCTCAGGGAGACCAGCTACAAAAACACCGCGGAGCCTCACTTAAGAGTCTCAACACAGCAATCCGAAGTGCAAAGTTCCCTGGGAAAAGGGAATATGCAAAATAAATGTGGATCCCCAGTTATGGGTCTACAACACAATGAAAGCCAGATATCCCTCAAAGGTAGGAAAACCAAGCAAAATGGTGTCTCCATTACAGAGATCACCAAATCCACCATATTAAGTGGCCCCTATGTCAAGATCCCGCTTTTTTACAAGCTTTAAGGATGTGACGGGGAAAACCTAAGCCAGTTATCCATCCACAGACAGCTGTTTCGGGTGTTGCCCCTCATCAGTGCGGAGTAGGATTCTGGCTAACCGGGAGCAATGCCTCGGAGACCACCCAAACACAACAATAGCTGATCTCCTCAGGGAGACCAGCTACAAAAACACCGCGGAGCCTCACTTAAGAGTCTCAACACAGCAATCCGAAGTGCAAAGTTCCCTGGGAAAAGGGAATATGCAAAATAAATTTGGAGCCCCAGTTATGGGTCTACAACACAATGAAAGCCAGATATCCCTCAAAGGAAGGAAAACCAAGCAAAGGGGTGTCTCCATTACAGAGATCACCAAATCCACCATATTAAGTGGCCCCTATGTCAAGATCCCGCTTTTTTACAAGCTATAAGGATGTGACGGGGAAAACCTAAGCCAGTTATCCATCCACAGACAGCTGTTTCGAGGTGTTGCCCCTCATCAGTGCGCAGTAGGATTCTGGCTAACCTGGAGCAATGCCTCGGAGACCACCCAAACACAACAATAGCTGATCTCCTCAGGGAGACCAGCTACAAAAACACTGCGGAGCCTCACTTAAGAGTCTCAACACAGCAATCCGAAGTGCAAAGTTCCCTGGGAAAAGGGAATATGCAAAATAAATGTGGAGCCCCAGTTATGGGTCTACAACACAATGAAAGCCAGATATCCCTCAAAGGAAGGAAAACCAAGCAAAATGGTGTCTCCATTACAGAGATCACCAAATCCACCATATTAAGTGGCCACTATGTCAAGATCCCGCTTTTTTACAAGCTTTAAGGATGTGACAGGGAAAACCTAAGCCAGTTATCCATCCACAGATAGCTGTTTCGGGGTGTTGCCCCTCATCAGTGCGGAGTAGGATTCTGGCTAACCGGGAGCAATGCCTCGGAGACCACCCAAACACAACAATAGCTGATCTCCTCAGGGAGACCAGCTACAAAAAACACCGCGGAGCCTCACTTAAGAGTCTCAACACAGCAATCCGAAGTGCAAAGTTCCCTGGGAAAAGGTAATATGCAAAATAAATGTGGAGCCCCAGTTATGGGTCTACAACACAATGAAAGCCAGATATCCCTCAAAGGAAGGAAAACCAAGCAATGGGGTGTCTCCATTACAGAGATCACCAAATCCACCATATTAAGTTGCCCCTATGTCAAGATCCTGCTTTTTTTACAAGCTATAAGTATGTGAAGGGGAAAACCTAAGCCAGTTATCCATCCGCAGACAGCTGTTTCGAGGTGTTGCCCCTCATCAGTGCGGAGAAGGATTCTGGCTAACCTGGAGCAATGCCTCGGATACCACCCAAACACAACAATAGCTGATCTCCTCAGGGAGACCAGTTACAAAAAACACCGAGGAGCCTCACTTAAGAGTCTCAACACAGCAATCCAAAGTGCAAAATTCCCTGGAAAAAGGGAATATGCAAAATAAATGTGGAGCCCCAGTTATGGGTCTACAACACAATGAAAGCCAGATATCCCTCAAAGGAAGGAAAACCAAGCAAAGTGGTGTCTCCATTACAGAGATCACCAAATCCACCATATTAAGTGGCCCCTATGTCAAGATCCCGCTTTTTTACAAGCTTTAAGGATGTGACAGGGAAAACCTAAGCCAGTTATCCATCCACAGACAGCTGTTTCGGGGTGTTGCCCCTCATCAGTGCGGAGTAGGATTCTGGCTAACCGGGAGCAATGCCTCGGAGACCACCCAAACACAACAATAGCTGATCTCCTCAGGGAGACCAGCTACAAAAACACCGCGGAGCCTCACTTAAGAGTCTCAACACAGCAATCCGAAGTGCAAAGTTCCCTGGGAAAAGGGAATATGCAAAATAAATGTGGAGCCCCAGTTATGGGTCTACAACACAATGAAAGCCAGATATCCCTCAAAGGAAGGAAAACCAAGCAAAGGGGTGTCTCCATTACAGAGATCACCAAATCCACCATATTAAGTGGCCCCTATGTCAAGATCCCGCTTTTTTTACAAGCTTTAAGGATGTGACGGGGAAAACCTAAGCCAGTTATCCATCCACAGACAGCTGTTTCGGGGTGTTGCCCCTCATCAGTGCGGAGTAGGATTCTGGCTAACCGGGAGCAATGCCTCGGAGACCACCCAAACACAACAATAGCTGATCTCCTCAGGAGACCAGCTACAAAAACACCGCAGAGCCTCACTTAAGAGTCTCAACACAGCAATCCGAAGTGCAAAGTTCCCTGGGAAAAGGGAATATGCAAAATAAATGTGGAGCCCCAGTTATGGGTCTACAACACAATGAAAGCCAGATATCCCTCAAAGGAAGGAAAACCAAGCAAAGGGGTGTCTCCATTACAGAGATCACCAAATCCACCATATTAAGTGGCCCCTATGTCAAGATCCCGCTTTTTTACAAGCTTTAAGGATGTGACGGGGAAAACCTAAGCCAGTTATCCATCCACAGACAGCTGTTTCGGGGTGTTGCCCCTCATCAGTGCGGAGTAGGATTCTGGCTAACCGGGAGCAATGCCTCGGAGACCACCCAAACACAACAATAGCTGATCTCCTCAGGGAGACCAGCTACAAAAACACTGCGGAGCCTCACTTAAGAGTCTCAACACAGCAATCCGAAGTGCAAAGTTCCCTGGGAAAAGGGAATATGCAAAATAAATGTGGAGCCCCAGTTATGGGTCTACAACACAATGAAAGCCAGATATCCCTCAAAGGAAGGAAAACCAAGCAAAGGGGTGTCTCCATTACAGAGATCACCAAATCCACCATATTAAGTGGCCCCTATGTCAAGATCCCGCTTTTTTACAAGCTATAAGGATGTGAAGGGGAAAACCTAAGCCAGTTATCCATCCACAGACAGCTGTTTCAGGGTGTTGCCCCTCATCAGTGCGGAGTAGGATTCTGGCTAACCTGGAGCAATGCCTCGGAGACCACCCAAACACAACAATAGCTGATCTCCTCAGGGAGACCAGCTACAAAAACACCGCGGAGCCTCACTTAAGAGTCTCAACACAGCAATCCGAAGTGCAAAGTTCCCTGGGAAAAGGGAATATGCAAAATAAATGTGGATCCCCAGTTATGGGTCTACAACACAATGAAAGCCAGATATCCCTCAAAGGAAGGAAAACCAAGCAAAGTGGTGTCTCCATTACAGAGATCACCAAATCCACCATATTAAGTGGCCCCTATGTCAAGATCCCGCTTTTTTTACAAGCTTTAAGGATGTGACGGGGAAAACCTAAGCCAGTTATCCATCCACAGACAGCTGTTTCGGGGTGTTGCCCCTCATCAGTGCGGAGTAGGATTCTGGCTAACCTGGAGCAATGCCTCGGAGACCACCCAAACACAACAATAGCTGATCTCCTCAGGGAGACCAGCTACAAAACACACGCGGAGCCTCACTTAAGAGTCTCAACACAGCAATCCGAAGTGCAAAGTTCCCTGGGAAAAGGGAATATGCAAAATAAATGTGGAGCCCCAGTTATGGGTCTACAACACAATGAAAGCCAGATATCCCTCAAAGGAAGGAAAACCAAGCAAAGGGGTGTCTCCATTACAGAGATCACCAAATCCACAATATTAAGTGGCCCCTATGTCAAGATCCCGCTTTTTACAAGCTATAAGGATGTGACGGGAAAACCTAAGCCAGTTATCCATCCACAGACAGCTGTTTCGGGGTGTTGCCCCTCATCAGTGCGGAGTAGGATTCTGGCTAACCTGGAGCAATGCCTCGGAGACCACCCAAACACAACAATAGCTGATCTCCTCAGGGAGACCAGCTACAAAAACACTGCGGAGCCTCACTTAAGAGTCTCAACACAGCAATCCGAAGTGCAAAGTTCCCTGGGAAAAGGGAATATGCAAAATAAATGTGGAGCCCCAGTTATGGGTCTACAACACAATGAAAGCCAGATATCCCTCAAAGGAAGGAAAACCAAGCAAAATGGTGTCTCCATTACAGAGATCACCAAATCCACCATATTAAGTGGCCACTATGTCAAGATCCCGCTTTTTTTACAAGCTTTAAGGATGTGACGGGAAAACCTAAGCCAGTTATCCATCCACAGATAGCTGTTTCGGGTGTTGCCCCTCATCAGTGCGGAGTAGGATTCTGGCTAACCGGGAGCAATGCCTCGGAGACCACCCAAACACAACAATAGCTGATCTCCTCAGGGAGACCAGCTACAAAAACACCGCGGAGCCACACTTAAGAGTCTCAACACAGCAATCCGAAGTGCAAAGTTCCCTGGGAAAAGGGAATATGCAAAATAAATGTGGAGCCCCAGTTATGGGTCTACAACACAATGAAAGCCAGATATCCCTCAAAGGAAGGAAAACCAAGCAAAGGGGTGTCTCCATTACAGAGATCACCAAATCCACCATATTAAGTGGCCCCTATGTCAAGATCCCGCTTTTTTACAAGCTATAAGGATGTGA
Source organism: Bufotes viridis (assembly GCA_033119425.1). Taxonomy (NCBI): domain Eukaryota; kingdom Metazoa; phylum Chordata; class Amphibia; order Anura; family Bufonidae; genus Bufotes; species Bufotes viridis. The sequence continues at coordinate 40,785 of JAKVIS010000575.1, read as the reverse complement.
CGGGGAAAACCTAAGCCAGTTATCCATCCACAGACAGCTGTTTCGGGGTGTTGCCCCTCATCAGTGCGGAGTAGGATTCTGGCTAACCTGGAGCAATGCCTCGGAGACCACCCAAACACAACAATAGCTGATCTCCTCAGGGAGACCAGCTACAAAACACCGCGGAGCCTCACTTAAGAGTCTCAACACAGCAATCCGAAGTGCAAAGTTCCCTGGGAAAAGGGAATATGCAAAATAAATGTGGAGCCCCAGTTATGGGTCTACAACACAATGAAAGCCAGATATCCCTCAAAGGAAGGAAAACCAAGCAAAGGGGTGTCTCCATTACAGAGATCACCAAATCCACCATATTAAGTGGCCCCTATGTCAAGATCCCGCTTTTTTACAAGCTTTAAGGATGTGACGGGGAAAACCTAAGCCAGTTATCCATCCACAGACAGCTGTTTCGGGGTGTTGCCCCTCATCAGTGCGGAGTAGGATTCTGGCTAACCTGGAGCAATGCCTCGGAGACCACCCAAACACAACAATAGCTGATCTCCTCAGGGAGACCAGCTACAAAAACACCGCGGAGCCTCACTTAAGAGTCTCAACACAGCAATCCGAAGTGCAAAGTTCCCTGGGAAAAGGGAATATGCAAAATAAATGTGGAGCCCCAGTTATGGGTCTACAACACAATGAAAGCCAGATATCCCTCAAAGGAAGGAAAACCAAGCAAAGTGGTGTCTCCATTACAGAGATCACCAAATCCACCATATTAAGTGGCCCCTATGTCAAGATCCCGCTTTTTTACAAGCTTTAAGGATGTGACGGGGAAAACCTAAGCCAGTTATCCATCCACAGACAGCTGTTTCGGGGTGTTGCCCCTCATCAGTGCGGAGTAGGATTCTGGCTAACCGGGAGCAATGCCTCGGAGACCACCCAAACACAACAATAGCTGATCTCCTCAGGGAGACCAGCTACAAAAACACCGCGGAGCCTCACTTAAGAGTCTCAACACAGCAATCCGAAGTGCAAAGTTCCCTGGGAAAAGGGAATATGCAAAATAAATGTGGAGCCCCAGTTATGGGTCTACAACACAATGAAAGCCAGATATCCCTCAAAGGAAGGAAAACCAAGCAAAGGGGTGTCTCCATTACAGAGATCACCAAATCCACCATATTAAGTGGCCCCTATGTCAAGATCCCGCTTTTTTTACAAGCTTTAAGGATGTGACGGGGAAAACCTAAGCCAGTTATCCATCCACAGACAGCTGTTTCGGGGTGTTGCCCCTCATCAGTGCGGAGTAGGATTCTGGCTAACCGGGAGCAATGCCTCGGAGACCACCCAAACACAACAATAGCTGATCTCCTCAGGGAGACCAGCTACAAAAACACCGCGGAGCCTCACTTAAGAGTCTCAACACAGCAATCCGAAGTGCAAAGTTCCCTGGGAAAAGGGAATATGCAAAATAAATGTGGAGCCCCAGTTATGGGTCTACAACACAATGAAAGCCAGATATCCCTCAAAGGAAGGAAAACCAAGCAAAGGGGTGTCTCCATTACAGAGATCACCAAATCCACCATATTAAGTGGCCCCTATGTCAAGATCCCGCTTTTTTTACAAGCTTTAAGGATGTGACGGGAAAACCTAAGCCAGTTATCCATCCACAGACAGCTGTTTCGGGTGTTGCCCCTCATCAGTGCGGAGTAGGATTCTGGCTAACCGGGAGCAATGCCTCGGAGACCACCCAAACACAACAATAGCTGATCTCCTCAGGGAGACCAGCTACAAAAACACCGCGGAGCCTCACTTAAGAGTCTCAACACAGCAATCCGAAGTGCAAAGTTCCCTGGGAAAAGGGAATATGCAAAATAAATGTGGAGCCCCAGTTATGGGTCTACAACACAATGAAAGCCAGATATCCCTCAAAGGAAGGAAAACCAAGCAAAGGGGTGTCTCCATTACAGAGATCACCAAATCCACCATATTAAGTGGCCCCTATGTCAAGATCCCGCTTTTTTACAAGCTTTAAGGATGTGACGGGGAAAACCTAAGCCAGTTATCCATCCACAGACAGCTGTTTCGGGGTGTTGCCCCTCATCAGTGCGGAGTAGGATTCTGGCTAACCGGGAGCAATGCCTCGGAGACCACCCAAACACAACAATAGCTGATCTCCTCAGGAGACCAGCTACAAAAACACCGCGGAGCCTCACTTAAGAGTCTCAACACAGCAATCCGAAGTGCAAAGTTCCCTGGGAAAAGGGAATATGCAAAATAAATGTGGAGCCCCAGTTATGGGTCTACAACACAATGAAAGCCAGATATCCCTCAAAGGAAGGAAAACCAAGCAAAGGGGTGTCTCCATTACAGAGATCACCAAATCCACCATATTAAGTGGCCCCTATGTCAAGATCCCGCTTTTTTTACAAGCTTTAAGGATGTGACAGGGAAAACCTAAGCCAGTTATCCATCCACAGACAGCTGTTTCGGGGTGTTGCCCCTCATCAGTGCGGAGTAGGATTCTGGCTAACCGGGAGCAATGCCTCGGAGACCACCCAAACACAACAATAGCTGATCTCCTCAGGGAGACCAGCTACAAAAACACCGCGGAGCCTCACTTAAGAGTCTCAACACAGCAATCCGAAGTGCAAAGTTCCCTGGGAAAAGGGAATATGCAAAATAAATGTGGAGCCCCAGTTATGGGTCTACAACACAATGAAAGCCAGATATCCCTCAAAGGAAGGAAAACTAAGCAAAGGGGTGTCTCCATTACAGAGATCACCAAATCCACCATATTAAGTGGCCCCTATGTCAAGATCCCGCTTTTTACAAGCTTTAAGGATGTGACGGGAAAACCTAAGCCAGTTATCCATCCACAGACAGCTGTTTCGGGGTGTTGCCCCTCATCAGTGCGGAGTAGGATTCTGGCTAACCGGGAGCAATGCCTCGGAGACCACCCAAACACAACAATAGCTGATCTCCTCAGGGAGACCAGCTACAAAAACACCGCGGAGCCTCACTTAAGAGTCTCAACACAGCAATCCGAAGTGCAAAGTTCCCTGGGAAAAGGGAATATGCAAAATAAATGTGGAGCCCCAGTTATGGGTCTACAACACAATGAAAGCCAGATATCCCTCAAAGGAAGGAAAACCAAGCAAAGGGGTGTCTCCATTACAGAGATCACCAAATCCACCATATTAAGTGGCCCCTATGTCAAGATCCCGCTTTTTTACAAGCTTTAAGGATGTGACGGGGAAAACCTAAGCCAGTTATCCATCCACAGACAGCTGTTTCGGGGTGTTGCCCCTCATCAGTGCGGAGTAGGATTCTGGCTAACCGGGAGCAATGCCTCGGAGACCACCCAAACACAACAATAGCTGATCTCCTCAGGGAGACCAGCTACAAAAACACCGCGGAGCCTCACTTAAGAGTCTCAACACAGCAATCCGAAGTGCAAAGTTCCCTGGGAAAAGGGAATATGCAAAATAAATGTGGAGCCCCAGTTATGGGTCTACAACACAATGAAAGCCAGATATCCCTCAAAGGAAGGAAAACCAAGCAAAGGAGTGTCTCCATTACAGAGATCACCAAATCCACCATATTAAGTGGCCCCTATGTCAAGATCCCGCTTTTTTACAAGCTTTAAGGATGTGACAGGGAAAACCTAAGCCAGTTATCCATCCACAGACAGCTGTTTCGAGGTGTTGCCCCTCATCAGTGCGGAGTAGGATTCTGGCTAACCGGGAGCAATGCCTCGGAGACCACCCAAACACAACAATAGCTGATCTCCTCAGGAGACCAGCTACAAAAACACACGCGGAGCCTCACTTAAGAGTCTCAACACAGCAATCCGAAGTGCAAAGTTCCCTGGGAAAAGGGAATATGCAAAATAAATGTGGAGCCCCAGTTATGGGTCTACAACACAATGAAAGCCAGATATCCCTCAAAGGAAGGAAAACCAAGCAAAGGGGTGTCTCCATTACAGAGATCACCAAATCCACCATATTAAGTGGCCCCTATGTCAAGATCCCGCTTTTTTACAAGCTTTAAGGATGTGACGGGAAAACCTAAGCCAGTTATCCATCCACAGACAGCTGTTTCAGGGTGTTGCCCCTCATCAGTGCGGAGTAGGATTCTGGCTAACCGGGAGCAATGCCTCGGAGACCACCCAAACACAACAATAGCTGATCTCCTCAGGGAGACCAGCTACAAAAACACTGCGGAGCCTCACTTAAGAGTCTCAACACAGCAATCCGAAGTGCAAAGTTTCCTGGGAAAAGGGAATATGCAAAATAAATGTGGAGCCCCAGTTATGGGTCTACAACACAATGAAAGCCAGATATCCCTCAAAGGAAGGAAAACTAAGCAAAGGGGTGTCTCCATTACAGAGATCACCAAATCCACCATATTAAGTGGCCCCTATGTCAAGATCCCGCTTTTTTACAAGCTTTAAGGATGTGACAGGGAAAACCTAAGCCAGTTATCCATCCACAGACAGCTGTTTCGGGGTGTTGCCCCTCATCAGTGCGGAGTAGGATTCTGGCTAACCGGGAGCAATGCCTCGGAGACCACCCAAACACAACAATAGCTGATCTCCTCAGGGAGACCAGCTACAAAAACACTGCGGAGCTTCACTTAAGAGTCTCAACACAGCAATCCGAAGTGCAAAGTTCCCTGGGAAAAGGGAATATGCAAAATAAATGTGGAGCCCCAGTTATGGGTCTACAACACAATGAAAGCCAGATATCCCTCAAAGGAAGGAAAACCAAGCAAAGGGGTGTCTCCATTACAGAGATCACCAAATCCACCATATTAAGTGGCCCCTATGTCAAGATCCCGCTTTTTTACAAGCTTTAAGGATGTGATGGGGAAAACCTAAGCCAGTTATCCATCCACAGACAGCTGTTTCGGGGTGTTGCCCCTCATCAGTGCGGAGTAGGATTCTGGCTAACCGGGAGCAATGCCTCGGAGACCACCCAAACACAACAATAGCTGATCTCCTCAGGAAGACCAGCTACAAAAACACCGCAGAGCCTCACTTAAGAGTCTCAACACAGCAATCCGAAGTGCAAAGTTCCCTGGGAAAAGGGAATATGCAAAATAAATGTGGAGCCCCAGTTATGGGTCTACAACACAATGAAAGCCAGATATCCCTCAAAGGAAGGAAAACCAAGCAAAGGGGTGTCTCCATTACAGAGATCACCAAATCCACCATATTAAGTGGCCCCTATGTGAAGATCTCGCTTTTTTTACAAGCTTTAAGGATGTGACGGGGAAAACCTAAGCCAGTTATCCATCCACAGACAGCTGTTTCGAGGTGTTGCCCCTCATCAGTGCAGAGTAGGATTCTGGCTAACCGGGAGCAATGCCTCGGAGACCACCCAAACACAACAATAGCTGATCTCCTCAGGGAGACCAGCTACAAAAACACCGCGGAGCCACACTTAAGAGTCTCAACACAGCAATCCGAAGTGCAAAATTCCCTGGGAAAAGGGAATATGCAAAATAAATGTGGAGCCCCAGTTATGGGTCTACAACACAATGAAAGCCAGATATCCCTCAAAGGAAGGAAAACTAAGCAAAGGGGTGTCTCCATTACAGAGATCACCAAATCCACCATATTAAGTGGCCCCTATGTCAAGATCCCGCTTTTTTACAAGCTTGAAGGATGTGACGGGGAAAACCTAAGCCAGTTATCCATCCACAGACAGCTGTTTCGTGGTGTTGCCACTCATCAGTGCGGAGTAGGATTCTGGCTAACCGGGAGCAATGCCTCGGAGACCACCCAAACACAACAATAGCTGATCTCCTCAGGGAGACCAGCTACAAAACACCGCGGAGCCTCACTTAAGAGTCTCAACACAGCAATCCGAAGTGCAAAGTTCCCTGGGAAAAGGGAATATGCAAAATAAATGTGGAGCCCCAGTTATGGGTCTACAACACAATGAAAGCCAGATATCCCTCAAAGGAAGGAAAACCAAGCAAAGGGGTGTCTCCATTACAGAGATCACCAAATCCACCATATTAAGTGGCCCCTATGTCAAGATCCCGCTTTTTTACAAGCTTTAAGGATGTGACGGGGAAAACCTAAGGCAGTTATCCATCCACAGACAGCTGTTTCGGGGTGTTGCCCCTCATCAGTGCGGAGTAGGATTCTGGCTAACCGGGAGCAATGCCTCGGAGACCACCCAAACACAACAATAGCTGATCTCCTCAGGGAGACCAGCTACAAAAACACCACGGAGCCACACTTAAGAGTCTCAACACAGCAATCCGAAGTGCAAAATTCCCTGAGAAAAGGGAATATGCAAAATAAATGTGGAGCCCCAGTTATGGGTCTACAACACAATGAAAGCCAGATATCCCTCAAAGGAAGGAAAACCAAGCAAAGGGGTGTCTCCATTACAGAGATCACCAAATCCACCATATTAAGTGGCCCCTATGTCAAGATCCCGCTTTTTTACAAGCTTGAAGGATGTGACGGGGAAAACCTAAGCCAGTTATCCATCCACAGACAGCTGTTTCGAGGTGTTGCCCCTCATCAGTGCGGAGTAGGATTCTGACTAACCGGGAGCAATGCCTCGGAGACCACCCAAACACAACAATAGCTGATCTCCTCAGGGAGACCAGCTACAAAAACACCACGGAGCCACACTTAAGAGTCTCAACACAGCAATCCGAAGTGCAAAATTCCCTGAGAAAAGGGAATATGCAAAATAAATGTGGAGCCCCAGTTATGGGTCTACAACACAATGAAAGCCAGATATCCCTCAAAGGAAGGAAAACTAAGCAAAGGGGTGTCTCCATTACAGAGATCACCAAATCCACCATATTAAGTGGCCCCTATGTCAAGATCCCGCTTTTTTACAAGCTTGAAGGATGTGACGGGGAAAACCTAAGCCAGTTATCCATCCACAGACAGCTGTTTCGTGGTGTTGCCACTCATCAGTGCGGAGTAGGATTCTGGCTAACCGGGAGCAATGCCTCGGAGACCACCCAAACACAACAATAGCTGATCTCCTCAGGGAGACCAGCTACAAAAACACCGCGGAGCCTCACTTAAGAGTCTCAACACAGCAATCCGAAGTGCAAAGTTCCCTGGGAAAAGGGAATATGCAAAATAAATGTGGAGTCCCAGTTATGGGTCTACAACACAATGAAAGCCAGATATCCCTCAAAGGAAGGAAAACCAAGCAAAGGGGTGTCTCCATTACAGAGATCACCAAATCCACCATATTAAGTGGCCCCTATGTCAAGATCCCGCTTTTTTACAAGCTTTAAGGATGTGACGGGAAAACCTAAGCCAGTTATCCATCCACAGACAGCTGTTTCGGGGTGTTGCCCCTCATCAGTGCGGAGTAGGATTCTGGCTAATCGGGAGCAATGCCTCGGAGACCACCCAAACACAACAATAGCTGATCTCCTCAGGGAGACCAGCTACAAAAACACCGCGGAGCCACACTTAAGAGTCTCAACACAGCAATCCGAAGTGCAAAGTTCCCTGGGAAAAGGGAATATGCAAAATAAATGTGGAGCCCCAGTTATGGGTCTACAACACAATGAAAGCCAGATATCCCTCAAAGGAAGGAAAACCAAGCAAAGGGGTGTCTCCATTACAGAGATCACCAAATCCACCATATTAAGTGGCCCCTATGTCAAGATCCCGCTTTTTTACAAGCTTTAAGGATGTGACGGGAAAACCTAAGCCAGTTATCCATCCACAGACAGCTGTTTCGGGGTGTTGCCCCTCATCAGTGCGGAGTAGGATTCTGGCTAACCGGGAGCAATGCCTCGGAGACCACCCAAACACAACAATAGCTGATCTCCTCAGGGAGACCAGCTACAAAAACACTGCGGAGCCTCACTTAAGAGTCTCAACACAGCAATCCGAAGTGCAAAGTTCCCTGGGAAAAGGGAATATGCAAAATAAATGTGGAGCCCCAGTTATGGGTCTACAACACAATGAAAGCCAGATATCCCTCAAAGGAAGGAAAACCAAGCAAAGGGGTGTCTCCATTACAGAGATCACCAAATCCACCATATTAAGTGGCCCCTATGTCAAGATCCCGCTTTTTTACAAGCTTTAAGGATGTGACGGGGAAAACCTAAGCCAGTTATCCATCCACAGACAGCTGTTTCGGGTGTTGCCCCTCATCAGTGCGGAGTAGGATTCTGGCTAACCGGGAGCAATGCCTCGGAGACCACCCAAACACAACAATAGCTGATCTCCTCAGGGAGACCAGCTACAAAAACACCGCGGAGCCTCACTTAAGAGTCTCAACACAGCAATCCGAAGTGCAAAGTTCCCTGGGAAAAGGGAATATGCAAAATAAATGTGGAGCCCCAGTTATGGGTCTACAACACAATGAAAGCCAGATATCCCTCAAAGGAAGGAAAACCAAGCAAAGGGGTGTCTCCATTACAGAGATCACCAAATCCACCATATTAAGTGGCCCCTATGTCAAGATCTCGCTTTTTTACAAGCTTTAAGGATGTGACGGGAAAACCTAAGCCAGTTATCCATCCACAGACAGCTGTTTCGGGGTGTTGCCCTCATCAGTGCGGAGTAGGATTCTGGCTAACCGGGAGCAATGCCTCGGAGACCACCCAAACACAACAATAGCTGATCTCCTCAGGGAGACCAGCTACAAAAACACCGCGGAGCCTCACTTAAGAGTCTCAACACAGCAATCCGAAGTGCAAAGTTCCTGGGAAAAGGGAATATGCAAAATAAATGTGGAGCCCCAGTTATGGGTCTACAACACAATGAAAGCCAGATATCCCTCAAAGGAAGGAAAACTAAGCAAAGGGGTGTCTCCATTACAGAGATCACCAAATCCACCATATTAAGTGGCCCCTATGTCAAGATCCCGCTTTTTTACAAGCTTTAAGGATGTGACGGGGAAAACCTAAGCCAGTTATCCATCCACAGACAGCTGTTTCGGGGTGTTGCCCCTCATCAGTGCGGAGTAGGATTCTGGCTAACCGGGAGCAATGCCTCGAGACCACCCAAACACAACAATAGCTGATCTCCTCAGGGAGACCAGCTACAAAAACACCGCGGAGCCTCACTTAAGAGTCTCAACACAGCAATCCGAAGTGCAAAGTTCCCTGGGAAAAGGGAATATGCAAAATAAATGTGGAGCCCCAGTTATGGGTCTACAACACAATGAAAGCCAGATATCCCTCAAAGGAAGGAAAACCAAGCAAAGGGGTGTCTCCATTACAGAGATCACCAAATCCACCATATTAAGTGGCCCCTATGTCAAGATCCCGCTTTTTTACAAGCTTTAAGGATGTGACGGGGAAAACCTAAGCCAGTTATCCATCCACAGACAGCTGTTTCGGGGTGTTGCCCCTCATCAGTGCGGAGTAGGATTCTGGCTAACCGGGAGCAATGCCTCGGAGACCACCCAAACACAACAATAGCTGATCTCCTCAGGGAGACCAGCTACAAAACACCGCGGAGCCTCACTTAAGAGTCTCAACACAGCAATCCGAAGTGCAAAGTTCCCTGGGAAAAGGGAATATGCAAAATAAATGTGGAGCCCCAGTTATGGGTCTACAACACAATGAAAGCCAGATATCCCTCAAAGGAAGGAAAACCAAGCAAAGGGGTGTCTCCATTACAGAGATCACCAAATCCACCATATTAAGTGGCCCCTATGTCAAGATCCCGCTTTTTTTACAAGCTTTAAGGATGTGACGGGGAAAACCTAAGCCAGTTATCCATCCACAGACAGCTGTTTCGGGGTGTTGCCCCTCATCAGTGCGGAGTAGGATTCTGGCTAACCGGGAGCAATGCCTCGGAGACCACCCAAACACAACAATAGCTGATCTCCTCAGGGAGACCAGCTACAAAAACACCGCGGAGCCTCACTTAAGAGTCTCAACACAGCAATCCGAAGTGCAAAGTTCCCTGGGAAAAGGGAATATGCAAAATAAATGTGGAGCCCCAGTTATGGGTCTACAACACAATGAAAGCCAGATATCCCTCAAAGGAAGGAAAACTAAGCAAAGGGGTGTCTCCATTACAGAGATCACCAAATCCACCATATTAAGTGGCCCCTATGTCAAGATCCCGCTTTTTTACAAGCTTTAAGGATGTGACGGGAAAACCTAAGCCAGTTATCCATCCACAGACAGCTGTTTCGGGGTGTTGCCCCTCATCAGTGCGGAGTAGGATTCTGGCTAACCGGGAGCAATGCCTCGGAGACCACCCAAACACAACAATAGCTGATCTCCTCAGGGAGACCAGCTACAAAAACACCGCGGAGCCTCACTTAAGAGTCTCAACACAGCAATCCGAAGTGCAAAGTTCCCTGGGAAAAGGGAATATGCAAAATAAATGTGGAGCCCCAGTTATGGGTCTACAACACAATGAAAGCCAGATATCCCTCAAAGGAAGGAAAACCAAGCAAAGGGGTGTCTCCATTACAGAGATCACCAAATCCACCATATTAAGTGGCCCCTATGTCAAGATCCCGCTTTTTTTACAAGCTTTAAGGATGTGACGGGAAAACCTAAGCCAGTTATCCATCCACAGACAGCTGTTTCGGGGTGTTGCCCCTCATCAGTGCGGAGTAGGATTCTGGCTAACCGGGAGCAATGCCTCGGAGACCACCCAAACACAACAATAGCTGATCTCCTCAGGGAGACCAGCTACAAAAACACCGCGGAGCCTCACTTAAGAGTCTCAACACAGCAATCCGAAGTGCAAAGTTCCCTGGGAAAAGGGAATATGCAAAATAAATGTGGAGCCCCAGTTATGGGTCTACAACACAATGAAAGCCAGATATCCCTCAAAGGAAGGAAAACCAAGCAAAGGGGTGTCTCCATTACAGAGATCACCAAATCCACCATATTAAGTGGCCCCTATGTCAAGATCCCGCTTTTTTTACAAGCTTTAAGGATGTGACGGGGAAAACCTAAGCCAGTTATCCATCCACAGACAGCTGTTTCGGGGTGTTGCCCCTCATCAGTGCGGAGTAGGATTCTGGCTAATCGGGAGCAATGCCTCGGAGACCACCCAAACATAACAATAGCTGATCTCCTCAGGGAGACCAGCTACAAAAACACCGCGGAGCCACACTTAAGAGTCTCAACACAGCAATCCGAAGTGCAAAATTCCCTGAGAAAAGGGAATATGCAAAATAAATGTGGAGCCCCAGTTATGGGTCTACAACACAATGAAAGCCAGATATCCCTCAAAGGAAGGAAAACTAAGCAAAGGGGTGTCTCCATTACAGAGATCACCAAATCCACCATATTAAGTGGCCCCTATGTCAAGATCCCGCTTTTTTTACAAGCTTGAAGGATGTGACAGGTAAAACCAAAGCCAGTTATCCATCCCCAGACAGCTGTTTCGGGGTGTTGCTCCTCATCAGTGCGGAGTAGGATTCTGGCTAACCGGGAGCAATGCCTCGGAGACCACCCAAACACAACAATAGCTGATCTCCTCAGGGAGACCAGCTACAAAAACACCGCGGAGCCTCACTTAAGAGTCTCAACACAGCAATCCGAAGTGCAAAGTTCCCTGGGAAAAGGGAATATGCAAAATAAATGTGGAGCCCCAGTTATGGGTCTACAACACAATGAAAGCCAGATATCCCTCAAAGGAAGGAAAACTAAGCAAAGGGGTGTCTCCATTACAGAGATCACCAAATCCACCATATTAAGTGGCCCCTATGTCAAGATCCCGCTTTTTTACAAGCTTTAAGGATGTGACGGGGAAAACCTAAGCCAGTTATCCATCCACAGACAGCTGTTTCGGGGTGTTGCCCTCATCAGTGCGGAGTAGGATTCTGGCTAACCGGGAGCAATGCCTCGGAGACCACCCAAACATAACAATAGCTGATCTCCTCAGGGAGACCAGCTACAAAAACACCGCGGAGCCTCACTTAAGAGTCTCAACACAGCAATCCGAAGTGCAAAGTTCCCTGGGAAAAGGGAATATGCAAAATAAATGTGGAGCCCCAGTTATGGGTCTACAACACAATGAAAGCCAGATATCCCTCAAAGGAAGGAAAACTAAGCAAAGGGGTGTCTCCATTACAGAGATCACCAAATCCACCATATTAAGTGGCCCCTATGTCAAGATCTCGCTTTTTTACAAGCTTTAAGGATGTGACGGGGAAAACCTAAGCCAGTTATCCATCCACAGACAGCTGTTTCGGGTGTTGCCCTCATCAGTGCGGAGTAGGATTCTGGCTAACCGGGAGCAATGCCTCGGAGACCACCCAAACACAACAATAGCTGATCTCCTCAGGGAGACCAGCTACAAAAACACCGCGGAGCCACACTTAAGAGTCTCAACACAGCAATCCGAAGTGCAAAATTCCCTGGGAAAAGGGAATATGCAAAATAAATGTGGAGCCCCAGTTATGGGTCTACAACACAATGAAAGCCAGATATCCCTCAAAGGAAGGAAAACTAAGCAAAGGGGTGTCTCCATTACAGAGATCACCAAATCCACCATATTAAGTGGCCCCTATGTCAAGATCCCGCTTTTTTACAAGCTTTAAGGATGTGACGGGGAAAACCTAAGCCAGTTATCCATCCACAGACAGCTGTTTCGGGGTGTTGCCCCTCATCAGTGCGGAGTAGGATTCTGGCTAACCTGGAGCAATGCCTCGGAGACCACCCAAACACAACAATAGCTGATCTCCTCAGGGAGACCAGCTACAAAACACCGCGGAGCCTCACTTAAGAGTCTCAACACAGCAATCCGAAGTGCAAAGTTCCCTGGGAAAAGGGAATATGCAAAATAAATGTGGAGCCCCAGTTATGGGTCTACAACACAATGAAAGCCAGATATCCCTCAAAGGAAGGAAAACTAAGCAAAGGGGTGTCTCCATTACAGAGATCACCAAATCCACCATATTAAGTGGCCCCTATGTCAAGATCCCGCTTTTTTACAAGCTTTAAGGATGTGACGGGGAAAACCTAAGCCAGTTATCCATCCACAGACAGCTGTTTCGGGTGTTGCCCCTCATCAGTGCGGAGTAGGATTCTGGCTAACCGGGAGCAATGCCTCGGAGACCACCCAAACACAACAATAGCTGATCTCCTCAGGGAGACCAGCTACAAAAACACCGCGGAGCCTCACTTAAGAGTCTCAACACAGCAATCCGAAGTGCAAAGTTCCCTGGGAAAAGGGAATATGCAAAATAAATGTGGAGCCCCAGTTATGGGTCTACAACACAATGAAAGCCAGATATCCCTCAAAGGAAGGAAAACCAAGCAAAGGGGTGTCTCCATTACAGAGATCACCAAATCCACCATATTAAGTGGCCCCTATGTCAAGATCCCGCTTTTTTTACAAGCTTTAAGGATGTGACGGGGAAAACCTAAGCCAGTTATCCATCCACAGACAGCTGTTTCGGGGTGTTGCCCCTCATCAGTGCGGAGTAGGATTCTGGCTAACCGGGAGCAATGCCTCGGAGACCACCCAAACATAACAATAGCTGATCTCCTCAGGGAGACCAGCTACAAAAACACCGCGGAGCCTCACTTAAGAGTCTCAACACAGCAATCCGAAGTGCAAAATTCCCTGGGAAAAGGGAATATGCAAAATAAATGTGGAGCCCCAGTTATGGGTCTACAACACAATGAAAGCCAGATATCCCTCAAAGGAAGGAAAACTAAGCAAAGGGGTGTCTCCATTACAGAGATCACCAAATCCACCATATTAAGTGGCCCCTATGTCAAGATCCCGCTTTTTTACAAGCTTGAAGGATGTGACGGGGAAAACCTAAGCCAGTTATCCATCCACAGACAGCTGTTTCGGGGTGTTGCCCCTCATCAGTGCGGAGTAGGATTCTGGCTAACCGGAGCAATGCCTCGGAGACCACCCAAACATAACAATAGCTGATCTCCTCAGGGAGACCAGCTACAAAAACACCGCGGAGCCTCACTTAAGAGTCTCAACACAGCAATCCGAAGTGCAAAGTTCCCTGGGAAAAGGGAATATGCAAAATAAATGTGGAGCCCCAGTTATGGGTCTACAACACAATGAAAGCCAGATATCCCTCAAAGGAAGGAAAACTAAGCAAAGGGGTGTCTCCATTACAGAGATCACCAAATCCACCATATTAAGTGGCCCCTATGTCAAGATCCCGCTTTTTTACAAGCTTTAAGGATGTGACGGGAAAACCTAAGCCAGTTATCCATCCACAGACAGCTGTTTCGGGGTGTTGCCCTCATCAGTGCGGAGTAGGATTCTGGCTAACCGGGAGCAATGCCTCGGAGACCACCCAAACACAACAATAGCTGATCTCCTCAGGGAGACCAGCTACAAAAACACCGCGGAGCCTCACTTAAGAGTCTCAACACAGCAATCCGAAGTGCAAAGTTCCCTGGGAAAAGGGAATATGCAAAATAAATGTGGAGCCCCAGTTATGGGTCTACAACACAATGAAAGCCAGATATCCCTCAAAGGAAGGAAAACTAAGCAAAGGGGTGTCTCCATTACAGAGATCACCAAATCCACCATATTAAGTGGCCCCTATGTCAAGATCCCGCTTTTTTACAAGCTTTAAGGATGTGACGGGGAAAACCTAAGCCAGTTATCCATCCACAGACAGCTGTTTCGGGTGTTGCCCTCATCAGTGCGGAGTAGGATTCTGGCTAACCGGGAGCAATGCCTCGGAGACCACCCAAACACAACAATAGCTGATCTCCTCAGGGAGACCAGCTACAAAAACACCGCGGAGCCTCACTTAAGAGTCTCAACACAGCAATCCGAAGTGCAAAGTTCCCTGGGAAAAGGGAATATGCAAAATAAATGTGGAGCCCCAGTTATGGGTCTACAACACAATGAAAGCCAGATATCCCTCAAAGGAAGGAAAACTAAGCAAAGGGGTGTCTCCATTACAGAGATCACCAAATCCACCATATTAAGTGGCCCCTATGTCAAGATCCCGCTTTTTTACAAGCTTTAAGGATGTGACGGGAAAACCTAAGCCAGTTATCCATCCACAGACAGCTGTTTCGGGTGTTGCCCTCATCAGTGCGGAGTAGGATTCTGGCTAACCTGGAGCAATGCCTCGGAGACCACCCAAACACAACAATAGCTGATCTCCTCAGGGAGACCAGCTACAAAAACACCGCGGAGCCTCACTTAAGAGTCTCAACACAGCAATCCGAAGTGCAAAGTTCCCTGGGAAAAGGGAATATGCAAAATAAATGTGGAGCCCCAGTTATGGGTCTACAACACAATGAAAGCCAGATATCCCTCAAAGGAAGGAAAACTAAGCAAAGGGGTGTCTCCATTACAGAGATCACCAAATCCACCATATTAAGTGGCCCCTATGTCAAGATCCCGCTTTTTTACAAGCTTTAAGGATGTGACGGGAAAACCTAAGCCAGTTATCCATCCACAGACAGCTGTTTCGGGGTGTTGCCCCTCATCAGTGCGGAGTAGGATTCTGGCTAACCGGGAGCAATGCCTCGGAGACCACCCAAACATAACAATAGCTGATCTCCTCAGGGAGACCAGCTACAAAACACCGCGGAGCCTCACTTAAGAGTCTCAACACAGCAATCCGAAGTGCAAAGTTCCCTGGGAAAAGGGAATATGCAAAATAAATGTGGAGCCCCAGTTATGGGTCTACAACACAATGAAAGCCAGATATCCCTCAAAGGAAGGAAAACCAAGCAAAGGGGTGTCTCCATTACAGAGATCACCAAATCCACCATATTAAGTGGCCCCTATGTCAAGATCCCGCTTTTTTACAAGCTTGAAGGATGTGACGGGGAAAACCAAAGCCAGTTATCCATCCACAGACAGCTGTTTCGGGGTGTTGCCCTCATCAGTGCGGAGTAGGATTCTGGCTAACCGGGAGCAATGCCTCGGAGACCACCCAAACACAACAATAGCTGATCTCCTCAGGGAGACCAGCTACAAAAACACCGCGGAGCCTCACTTAAGAGTCTCAACACAGCAATCCGAAGTGCAAAGTTCCCTGGGAAAAGGGAATATGCAAAATAAATGTGGAGCCCCAGTTATGGGTCTACAACACAATGAAAGCCAGATATCCTCAAAGGAAGGAAAACTAAGCAAAGGGGTGTCTCCATTACAGAGATCACCAAATCCACCATATTAAGTGGCCCCTATGTCAAGATCCCGCTTTTTTACAAGCTTGAAGGATGTGACGGGGAAAACCTAAGCCAGTTATCCATCCACAGACAGCTGTTTCGGGGTGTTGCCCCTCATCAGTGCGGAGTAGGATTCTGGCTAACCGGGAGCAATGCCTCGGAGACCACCCAAACATAACAATAGCTGATCTCCTCAGGGAGACCAGCTACAAAAACACCGCGGAGCCTCACTTAAGAGTCTCAACACAGCAATCCGAAGTGCAAAGTTCCCTGGGAAAAGGGAATATGCAAAATAAATGTGGAGCCCCAGTTATGGGTCTACAACACAATGAAAGCCAGATATCCTCAAAGGAAGGAAAACTAAGCAAAGGGGTGTCTCCATTACAGAGATCACCAAATCCACCATATTAAGTGGCCCCTATGTCAAGATCCCGCTTTTTTTACAAGCTTTAAGGATGTGACGGGGAAAACCTAAGCCAGTTATCCATCCACAGACAGCTGTTTCGGGGTGTTGCCCCTCATCAGTGCGGAGTAGGATTCTGGCTAACCGGGAGCAATGCCTCGGAGACCACCCAAACACAACAATAGCTGATCTCCTCAGGGAGACCAGCTACAAAAACACCGCGGAGCCTCACTTAAGAGTCTCAACACAGCAATCCGAAGTGCAAAGTTCCCTGGGAAAAGGGAATATGCAAAATAAATGTGGAGCCCCAGTTATGGGTCTACAACACAATGAAAGCCAGATATCCCTCAAAGGAAGGAAAACTAAGCAAAGGGGTGTCTCCATTACAGAGATCACCAAATCCACCATATTAAGTGGCCCCTATGTCAAGATCCCGCTTTTTTACAAGCTTTAAGGATGTGACAGGGAAAACCTAAGCCAGTTATCCATCCACAGACAGCTGTTTCGGGGTGTTGCCCCTCATCAGTGCGGAGTAGGATTCTGGCTAACCGGGAGCAATGCCTCGGAGACCACCCAAACACAACAATAGCTGATCTCCTCAGGGAGACCAGCTACAAAAACACCACGGAGCCTCACTTAAGAGTCTCAACACAGCAATCCGAAGTGCAAAGTTCCCTGGGAAAAGGGAATATGCAAAATAAATGTGGAGCCCCAGTTATGGGTCTACAACACAATGAAAGCCAGATATCCCTCAAAGGAAGGAAAACTAAGCAAAGGGGTGTCTCCATTACAGAGATCACCAAATCCACCATATTAAGTGGCCCCTATGTCAAGATCCCGCTTTTTTACAAGCTTTAAGGATGTGACGGGGAAAACCTAAGCCAGTTATCCATCCACAGACAGCTGTTTCGGGGTGTTGCCCCTCATCAGTGTGGAGTAGGATTCTGGCTAACCGGGAGCAATGCCTCGGAGACCACCCAAACACAACAATAGCTGATCTCCTCAGGGAGACCAGCTACAAAAACACCGCGGAGCCTCACTTAAGAGTCTCAACACAGCAATCCGAAGTGCAAAGTTCCCTGGGAAAAGGGAATATGCAAATAAATGTGGAGCCCCAGTTATGGGTCTACAACACAATGAAAGCCAGATATCCCTCAAAGGAAGGAAAACTAAGCAAAGGGGTGTCTCCATTACAGAGATCACCAAATCCACCATATTAAGTGGCCCCTATGTCAAGATCCCGCTTTTTTACAAGCTTTAAGGATGTGACGGGAAAACCTAAGCCAGTTATCCATCCACAGACAGCTGTTTCGGAGTGTTGCCCTCATCAGTGCGGAGTAGGATTCTGGCTAACCGGGAGCAATGCCTCGGAGACCACCCAAACACAACAATAGCTGATCTCCTCAGGGAGACCAGCTACAAAAACACCGCGGAGCCTCACTTAAGAGTCTCAACACAGCAATCCGAAGTGCAAAGTTCCCTGGGAAAAGGGAATATGCAAAATAAATGTGGAGCCCCAGTTATGGGTCTACAACACAATGAAAGCCAGATATCCCTCAAAGGAAGGAAAACTAAGCAAAGGGGTGTCTCCATTACAGAGATCACCAAATCCACCATATTAAGTGGCCCCTATGTCAAGATCCCGCTTTTTTTACAAGCTTTAAGGATGTGACGGGGAAAACCTAAGCCAGTTATCCATCCACAGACAGCTGTTTCGGGGTGTTGCCCCTCATCAGTGCGGAGTAGGATTCTGGCTAACCGGGAGCAATGCCTCGGAGACCACCCAAACATAACAATAGCTGATCTCCTCAGGGAGACCAGCTACAAAAACACCGCGGAGCCACACTTAAGAGTCTCAACACAGCAATCCGAAGTGCAAAGTTCCCTGGGAAAAGGGAATATGCAAAATAAATGTGGAGCCCCAGTTATGGGTCTACAACACAATGAAAGCCAGATATCCCTCAAAGGAAGGAAAACTAAGCAAAGGGGTGTCTCCATTACAGAGATCACCAAATCCACCATATTAAGTGGCCCCTATGTCAAGATCCCGCTTTTTTACAAGCTTGAAGGATGTGACGGGGAAAACCTAAGCCAGTTATCCATCCACAGACAGCTGTTTCGGGTGTTGCCCTCATCAGTGCGGAGTAGGATTCTGGCTAACCGGGAGCAATGCCTCGGAGACCACCCAAACACAACAATAGCTGATCTCCTCAGGGAGACCAGCTACAAAAACACCGCGGAGCCTCACTTAAGAGTCTCAACACAGCAATCCGAAGTGCAAAGTTCCCTGGGAAAAGGGAATATGCAAAATAAATGTGGAGCCCCAGTTATGGGTCTACAACACAATGAAAGCCAGATATCCCTCAAAGGAAGGAAAACCAAGCAAAGGGGTGTCTCCATTACAGAGATCACCAAATCCACCATATTAAGTGGCCCCTATGTCAAGATCCCGCTTTTTTACAAGCTTTAAGGATGTGACGGGGAAAACCTAAGCCAGTTATCCATCCACAGACAGCTGTTTCGGGTGTTGCCCCTCATCAGTGCGGAGTAGGATTCTGGCTAACCGGGAGCAATGCCTCGGAGACCACCCAAACATAACAATAGCTGATCTCCTCAGGGAGACCAGCTACAAAAACACCGCGGAGCCTCACTTAAGAGTCTCAACACAGCAATCCGAAGTGCAAAGTTCCCTGGGAAAAGGGAATATGCAAATAAATGTGGAGCCCCAGTTATGGGTCTACAACACAATGAAAGCCAGATATCCCTCAAAGGAAGGAAAACTAAGCAAAGGGGTGTCTCCATTACAGAGATCACCAAATCCACCATATTAAGTGGCCCCTATGTCAAGATCCCGCTTTTTTTACAAGCTTGAAGGATGTGACGGGGAAAACCTAAGCCAGTTATCCATCCACAGACAGCTGTTTCGGGGTGTTGCCCTCATCAGTGCGGAGTAGGATTCTGGCTAACCGGGAGCAATGCCTCGGAGACCACCCAAACACAACAATAGCTGATCTCCTCAGGGAGACCAGCTACAAAAACACCGCGGAGCCTCACTTAAGAGTCTCAACACAGCAATCCGAAGTGCAAAGTTCCCTGGGAAAAGGGAATATGCAAAATAAATGTGGAGCCCCAGTTATGGGTCTACAACACAATGAAAGCCAGATATCCCTCAAAGGAAGGAAAACTAAGCAAAGGGGTGTCTCCATTACAGAGATCACCAAATCCACCATATTAAGTGGCCCCTATGTCAAGATCCCGCTTTTTTTACAAGCTTTAAGGATGTGACGGGGAAAACCTAAGCCAGTTATCCATCCACAGACAGCTGTTTCGGGGTGTTGCCCTCATCAGTGCGGAGTAGGATTCTGGCTAACCGGGAGCAATGCCTCGGAGACCACCCAAACATAACAATAGCTGATCTCCTCAGGGAGACCAGCTACAAAAACACTGCGGAGCCTCACTTAAGAGTCTCAACACAGCAATCCGAAGTGCAAAGTTCCCTGGGAAAAGGGAATATGCAAAATAAAATGTGGAGCCCCAGTTATGGGTCTACAACACAATGAAAGCCAGATATCCCTCAAAGGAAGGAAAACTAAGCAAAGGGGTGTCTCCATTACAGAGATCACCAAATCCACCATATTAAGTGGCCCCTATGTCAAGATCCCGCTTTTTTTACAAGCTTTAAGGATGTGACGGGGAAAACCTAAGCCAGTTATCCATCCACAGACAGCTGTTTCGGGGTGTTGCCCTCATCAGTGCGGAGTAGGATTCTGGCTAACCGGGAGCAATGCCTCGGAGACCACCCAAACATAACAATAGCTGATCTCCTCAGGGAGACCAGCTACAAAAACACCGCGGAGCCTCACTTAAGAGTCTCAACACAGCAATCCGAAGTGCAAAGTTCCCTGAGAAAAGGGAATATGCAAAATAAATGTGGAGCCCCAGTTATGGGTCTACAACACAATGAAAGCCAGATATCCCTCAAAGGAAGGAAAACTAAGCAAAGGGGTGTCTCCATTACAGAGATCACCAAATCCACCATATTAAGTGGCCCCTATGTCAAGATCCCGCTTTTTTACAAGCTTGAAGGATGTGACGGGGAAAACCTAAGCCAGTTATCCATCCACAGACAGCTGTTTCGGGGTGTTGCCCCTCATCAGTGCGGAGTAGGATTCTGGCTAACCGGGAGCAATGCCTCGGAGACCACCCAAACACAACAATAGCTGATCTCCTCAGGGAGACCAGCTACAAAAACACCGCGGAGCCACACTTAAGAGTCTCAACACAGCAATCCGAAGTGCAAAGTTCCCTGGGAAAAGGGAATATGCAAAATAAATGTGGAGCCCCAGTTATGGGTCTACAACACAATGAAAGCCAGATATCCCTCAAAGGAAGGAAAACTAAGCAAAGGGGTGTCTCCAGTACAGAGATCACCAAATCCACCATATTAAGTGGCCCCTATGTGAAGATCTCGCTTTTTTTACAAGCTTTAAGGATGTGACGGGAAAACCTAAGCCAGTTATCCATCCACAGACAGCTGTTTCGGGGTGTTGCCCCTCATCAGTGCGGAGTAGGATTCTGGCTAACCAGGAGCAATGCCTCGGAGACCACCCAAACACAACAATAGCTGATCTCCTCAGGGAGACCAGCTACAAAAACACCGCGGAGCCACACTTAAGAGTCTCAACACAGCAATCCGAAGTGCAAAATTCCCTGAGAAAAGGGAATATGCAAAATAAATGTGGAGCCCCAGTTATGGGTCTACAACACAATGAAAGCCAGATATCCTCAAAGGAAGGAAAACTAAGCAAAGGGTGTCTCCATTACAGAGATCACCAAATCCACCATATTAAGTGGCCCCTATGTCAAGATCCCGCTTTTTTACAAGCTTTAAGGATGTGACGGGTAAAACCTAAGCCAGTTATCCATCCACAGACAGCTGTTTCGGGGTGTTGCCCTCATCAGTGCAGAGTAGGATTCTGGCTAACCGGGAGCAATGCCTCGGAGACCACCCAAACACAACAATAGCTGATCTCCTCAGGGAGACCAGCTACAAAACACCACGGAGCCACACTTAAGAGTCTCAACACAGCAATCCGAAGTGCAAAGTTCCCTGGGAAAAGGGAATATGCAAAATAAATGTGGAGCCCCAGTTATGGGTCTACAACACAATGAAAGCCAGATATCCCTCAAAGGAAGGAAAACCAAGCAAAGGGGTGTCTCCATTACAGAGATCACCAAATCCACCATATTAAGTGGCCCCTATGTCAAGATCTCGCTTTTTTTACAAGCTTTAAGGATGTGACGGGGAAAACCTAAGCCAGTTATCCATCCACAGACAGCTGTTTCGGGGTGTTGCCCCTCATCAGTGCGGAGTAGGATTCTGGCTAACCGGGAGCAATGCCTCGGAGACCACCCAAACATAACAATAGCTGATCTCCTCAGGGAGACCAGCTACAAAAACACCGCGGAGCCACACTTAAGAGTCTCAACACAGCAATCCGAAGTGCAAAATTCCCTGAGAAAAGGGAATATGCAAAATAAATGTGGAGCCCCAGTTATGGGTCTACAACACAATGAAAGCCAGATATCCCTCAAAGGAAGGAAAACCAAGCAAAGGGGTGTCTCCATTACAGAGATCACCAAATCCACCATATTAAGTGGCCCCTATGTCAAGATCCCGCTTTTTTTACAAGCTTTAAGGATGTGACGGGAAAACCTAAGCCAGTTATCCATCCACAGACAGCTGTTTCGGGTGTTGCCCCTCATCAGTGCGGAGTAGGATTCTGGCTAACCGGGAGCAATGCCTCGGAGACCACCCAAACACAACAATAGCTGATCTCCTCAGGGAGACCAGCTACAAAAACACCGCGGAGCCTCACTTAAGAGTCTCAACACAGCAATCCGAAGTGCAAAGTTCCCTGGGAAAAGGGAATATGCAAAATAAATGTGGAGCCCCAGTTATGGGTCTACAACACAATGAAAGCCAGATATCCCTCAAAGGAAGGAAAACTAAGCAAAGGGGTGTCTCCATTACAGAGATCACCAAATCCACCATATTAAGTGGCCCCTATGTCAAGATCCCGCTTTTTTACAAGCTTGAAGGATGTGACGGGGAAAACCTAAGCCAGTTATCCATCCACAGACAGCTGTTTCGGGGTGTTGCCCCTCATCAGTGCGGAGTAGGATTCTGGCTAACCGGGAGCAATGCCTCGGAGACCACCCAAACATAACAATAGCTGATCTCCTCAGGGAGACCAGCTACAAAAACACCGCGGAGCCTCACTTAAGAGTCTCAACACAGCAATCCGAAGTGCAAAGTTCCCTGGGAAAAGGGAATATGCAAAATAAATGTGGAGCCCCAGTTATGGGTCTACAACACAATGAAAGCCAGATATCCCTCAAAGGAAGGAAAACTAAGCAAAGGGGTGTCTCCATTACAGAGATCACCAAATCCACCATATTAAGTGGCCCCTATGTCAAGATCCCGCTTTTTTACAAGCTTGAAGGATGTGACGGGGAAAACCTAAGCCAGTTATCCATCCACAGACAGCTGTTTCGGGTGTTGCCCCTCATCAGTGCGGAGTAGGATTCTGGCTAACCGGGAGCAATGCCTCGGAGACCACCCAAACATAACAATAGCTGATCTCCTCAGGGAGACCAGCTACAAAAACACCGCGGAGCCTCACTTAAGAGTCTCAACACAGCAATCCGAAGTGCAAAGTTCCCTGGGAAAAGGGAATATGCAAAATAAATGTGGAGCCCCAGTTATGGGTCTACAACACAATGAAAGCCAGATATCCCTCAAAGGAAGGAAAACTAAGCAAAGGGGTGTCTCCATTACAGAGATCACCAAATCCACCATATTAAGTGGCCCCTATGTCAAGATCCCGCTTTTTTACAAGCTTGAAGGATGTGACAGGGAAAACCTAAGCCAGTTATCCATCCCCAGACAGCTGTTTCGGGGTGTTGCTCCTCATCAGTGCGGAGTAGGATTCTGGCTAACCGGGAGCAATGCCTCGGAGACCACCCAAACACAACAATAGCTGATCTCCTCAGGGAGACCAGCTACAAAAACACCGCGGAGCCTCACTTAAGAGTCTCAACACAGCAATCCGAAGTGCAAAGTTCCCTGGGAAAAGGGAATATGCAAAATAAATGTGGAGCCCCAGTTATGGGTCTACAACACAATGAAAGCCAGATATCCCTCAAAGGAAGGAAAACCAAGCAAAGGGGTGTCTCCATTACAGAGATCACCAAATCCACCATATTAAGTGGCCCCTATGTCAAGATCCCGCTTTTTTACAAGCTTTAAGGATGTGACGGGGAAAACCTAAGCCAGTTATCCATCCACAGAC
Organism: Bufotes viridis; assembly: GCA_033119425.1. NCBI lineage: Eukaryota > Metazoa > Chordata > Amphibia > Anura > Bufonidae > Bufotes > Bufotes viridis. Next base: position 16,950 of record JAKVIS010000575.1, on the reverse strand, counting down.
AGCTGTTTCGGGGTGTTGCCCTCATCAGTGCGGAGTAGGATTCTGGCTAACCGGGAGCAATGCCTCGGAGACCACCCAAACACAACAATAGCTGATCTCCTCAGGGAGACCAGCTACAAAACACCGCGGAGCCTCACTTAAGAGTCTCAACACAGCAATCCGAAGTGCAAAGTTCCCTGGGAAAAGGGAATATGCAAAATAAATGTGGAGCCCCAGTTATGGGTCTACAACACAATGAAAGCCAGATATCCCTCAAAGGAAGGAAAACTAAGCAAAGGGGTGTCTCCATTACAGAGATCACCAAATCCACCATATTAAGTGGCCCCTATGTCAAGATCCCGCTTTTTTTACAAGCTTTAAGGATGTGACGGGGAAAACCTAAGCCAGTTATCCATCCACAGACAGCTGTTTCGGGGTGTTGCCCTCATCAGTGCGGAGTAGGATTCTGGCTAACCGGGAGCAATGCCTCGAGACCACCCAAACACAACAATAGCTGATCTCCTCAGGGAGACCAGCTACAAAAACACCGCGGAGCCACACTTAAGAGTCTCAACACAGCAATCCGAAGTGCAAAGTTCCCTGGGAAAAGGGAATATGCAAAATAAATGTGGAGCCCCAGTTATGGGTCTACAACACAATGAAAGCCAGATATCCCTCAAAGGAAGGAAAACTAAGCAAAGGGGTGTCTCCATTACAGAGATCACCAAATCCACCATATTAAGTGGCCCCTATGTCAAGATCCCGCTTTTTTACAAGCTTGAAGGATGTGACGGGGAAAACCTAAGCCAGTTATCCATCCACAGACAGCTGTTTCGGGGTGTTGCCCCTCATCAGTGCGGAGTAGGATTCTGGCTAACCGGGAGCAATGCCTCGGAGACCACCCAAACATAACAATAGCTGATCTCCTCAGGGAGACCAGCTACAAAAACACCGCGGAGCCTCACTTAAGAGTCTCAACACAGCAATCCGAAGTGCAAAGTTCCCTGGGAAAAGGGAATATGCAAAATAAATGTGGAGCCCCAGTTATGGGTCTACAACACAATGAAAGCCAGATATCCCTCAAAGGAAGGAAAACTAAGCAAAGGGGTGTCTCCATTACAGAGATCACCAAATCCACCATATTAAGTGGCCCCTATGTCAAGATCCCGCTTTTTTTACAAGCTTTAAGGATGTGACGGGAAAACCTAAGCCAGTTATCCATCCACAGACAGCTGTTTCGGGGTGTTGCCCCTCATCAGTGCGGAGTAGGATTCTGGCTAACCGGGAGCAATGCCTCGGAGACCACCCAAACATAACAATAGCTGATCTCCTCAGGGAGACCAGCTACAAAAACACCGCGGAGCCACACTTAAGAGTCTCAACACAGCAATCCGAAGTGCAAAATTCCCTGGGAAAAGGGAATATGCAAAATAAATGTGGAGCCCCAGTTATGGGTCTACAACACAATGAAAGCCAGATATCCCTCAAAGGAAGGAAAACTAAGCAAAGGGGTGTCTCCATTACAGAGATCACCAAATCCACCATATTAAGTGGCCCCTATGTCAAGATCCCGCTTTTTTTACAAGCTTGAAGGATGTGACGGGGAAAACCTAAGCCAGTTATCCATCCACAGACAGCTGTTTCGGGTGTTGCCCCTCATCAGTGCGGAGTAGGATTCTGGCTAACCGGGAGCAATGCCTCGGAGACCACCCAAACATAACAATAGCTGATCTCCTCAGGGAGACCAGCTACAAAAACACCGCGGAGCCACACTTAAGAGTCTCAACACAGCAATCCGAAGTGCAAAGTTCCCTGGGAAAAGGGAATATGCAAAATAAATGTGGAGCCCCAGTTATGGGTCTACAACACAATGAAAGCCAGATATCCCTCAAAGGAAGGAAAACTAAGCAAAGGGGTGTCTCCATTACAGAGATCACCAAATCCACCATATTAAGTGGCCCCTATGTCAAGATCCCGCTTTTTTTACAAGCTTTAAGGATGTGACGGGGAAAACCTAAGCCAGTTATCCATCCACAGACAGCTGTTTCGGGTGTTGCCCTCATCAGTGCGGAGTAGGATTCTGGCTAACCGGGAGCAATGCCTCGGAGACCACCCAAACACAACAATAGCTGATCTCCTCAGGGAGACCAGCTACAAAAACACCGCGGAGCCACACTTAAGAGTCTCAACACAGCAATCCGAAGTGCAAAATTCCCTGAGAAAAGGGAATATGCAAAATAAATGTGGAGCCCCAGTTATGGGTCTACAACACAATGAAAGCCAGATATCCCTCAAAGGAAGGAAAACCAAGCAAAGGGGTGTCTCCATTACAGAGATCACCAAATCCACCATATTAAGTGGCCCCTATGTCAAGATCCCGCTTTTTTACAAGCTTGAAGGATGTGACAGGTAAAACCAAAGCCAGTTATCCATCCCCAGACAGCTGTTTCGGGGTGTTGCTCCTCATCAGTGCGGAGTAGGATTCTGGCTAACCGGGAGCAATGCCTCGGAGACCACCCAAACACAACAATAGCTGATCTCCTCAGGGAGACCAGCTACAAAAACACCGCGGAGCCTCACTTAAGAGTCTCAACACAGCAATCCGAAGTGCAAAGTTCCCTGGGAAAAGGGAATATGCAAAATAAATGTGGAGCCCCAGTTATGGGTCTACAACACAATGAAAGCCAGATATCCCTCAAAGGAAGGAAAACCAAGCAAAGGGGTGTCTCCATTACAGAGATCACCAAATCCACCATATTAAGTGGCCCCTATGTCAAGATCCCGCTTTTTTTACAAGCTTTAAGGATGTGACAGGGAAAACCTAAGCCAGTTATCCATCCACAGACAGCTGTTTCGGGGTGTTGCCCCTCATCAGTGCGGAGTAGGATTCTGGCTAACCGGGAGCAATGCCTCGGAGACCACCCAAACACAACAATAGCTGATCTCCTCAGGGAGACCAGCTACAAAAACACTGCGGAGCCTCACTTAAGAGTCTCAACACAGCAATCCGAAGTGCAAAGTTCCCTGGGAAAAGGGAATATGCAAAATAAATGTGGAGCCCCAGTTATGGGTCTACAACACAATGAAAGCCAGATATCCCTCAAAGGAAGGAAAACTAAGCAAAGGGGTGTCTCCATTACAGAGATCACCAAATCCACCATATTAAGTGGCCCCTATGTCAAGATCCCGCTTTTTTTACAAGCTTTAAGGATGTGACGGGGAAAACCTAAGCCAGTTATCCATCCACAGACAGCTGTTTCGAGGTGTTGCCCCTCATCAGTGCGGAGTAGGATTCTGGCTAACCGGGAGCAATGCCTCGGAGACCACCCAAACACAACAATAGCTGATCTCCTCAGGGAGACCAGCTACAAAACACCGCGGAGCCTCACTTAAGAGTCTCAACACAGCAATCCGAAGTGCAAAGTTCCCTGGGAAAAGGGAATATGCAAAATAAATGTGGAGCCCCAGTTATGGGTCTACAACACAATGAAAGCCAGATATCCCTCAAAGGAAGGAAAACTAAGCAAAGGGGTGTCTCCATTACAGAGATCACCAAATCCACCATATTAAGTGGCCCCTATGTCAAGATCCCGCTTTTTTACAAGCTTTAAGGATGTGACGGGAAAACCTAAGCCAGTTATCCATCCACAGACAGCTGTTTCGGGTGTTGCCCCTCATCAGTGCGGAGTAGGATTCTGGCTAACCGGGAGCAATGCCTCGGAGACCACCCAAACACAACAATAGCTGATCTCCTCAGGGAGACCAGCTACAAAAACACCGCGGAGCCTCACTTAAGAGTCTCAACACAGCAATCCGAAGTGCAAAGTTCCCTGGGAAAAGGGAATATGCAAAATAAATGTGGAGCCCCAGTTATGGGTCTACAACACAATGAAAGCCAGATATCCCTCAAAGGAAGGAAAACCAAGCAAAGGGGTGTCTCCATTACAGAGATCACCAAATCCACCATATTAAGTGGCCCCTATGTCAAGATCCCGCTTTTTTTACAAGCTTTAAGGATGTGACGGGAAAACCTAAGCCAGTTATCCATCCACAGACAGCTGTTTCGGGGTGTTGCCCCTCATCAGTGCGGAGTAGGATTCTGGCTAACCGGGAGCAATGCCTCGGAGACCACCCAAACACAACAATAGCTGATCTCCTCAGGGAGACCAGCTACAAAAACACCGCGGAGCCACACTTAAGAGTCTCAACACAGCAATCCGAAGTGCAAAATTCCCTGAGAAAAGGGAATATGCAAAATAAATGTGGAGCCCCAGTTATGGGTCTACAACACAATGAAAGCCAGATATCCCTCAAAGGAAGGAAAACTAAGCAAAGGGGTGTCTCCATTACAGAGATCACCAAATCCACCATATTAAGTGGCCCCTATGTCAAGATCCCGCTTTTTTACAAGCTTGAAGGATGTGACGGGGAAAACCAAAGCCAGTTATCCATCCACAGACAGCTGTTTCGGGGTGTTGCCCTCATCAGTGCGGAGTAGGATTCTGGCTAACCGGGAGCAATGCCTCGGAGACCACCCAAACACAACAATAGCTGATCTCCTCAGGGAGACCAGCTACAAAAACACCGCGGAGCCTCACTTAAGAGTCTCAACACAGCAATCCGAAGTGCAAAGTTCCCTGGGAAAAGGGAATATGCAAAATAAATGTGGAGCCCCAGTTATGGGTCTACAACACAATGAAAGCCAGATATCCCTCAAAGGAAGGAAAACCAAGCAAAGGGGTGTCTCCATTACAGAGATCACCAAATCCACCATATTAAGTGGCCCCTATGTCAAGATCCCGCTTTTTTACAAGCTTGAAGGATGTGACGGGGAAAACCAAAGCCAGTTATCCATCCACAGACAGCTGTTTCGGGGTGTTGTCCCTCATCAGTGCGGAGTAGGATTCTGGCTAACCGGGAGCAATGCCTCGGAGACCACCCAAACACAACAATAGCTGATCTCCTCAGGGAGACCAGCTACAAAAACACCGCGGAGCCTCACTTAAGAGTCTCAACACAGCAATCCGAAGTGCAAAGTTCCCTGGGAAAAAGGAATATGCAAAATAAATGTGGAGCCCCAGTTATGGGTCTACAACACAATGAAAGCCAGATATCCCTCAAAGGAAGGAAAACCAAGCAAAGGGGTGTCTCCATTACAGAGATCACCAAATCCACCATATTAAGTGGCCCCTATGTCAAGATCCCGCTTTTTTACAAGCTTTAAGGATGTGACGGGGAAAACCTAAGCCAGTTATCCATCCACAGACAGCTGTTTCGGGGTGTTGCCCCTCATCAGTGCGGAGTAGGATTCTGGCTAACCGGGAGCAATGCCTCGGAGACCACCCAAACACAACAATAGCTGATCTCCTCAGGGAGACCAGCTACAAAAAACACCACGGAGCCACACTTAAGAGTCTCAACACAGCAATCCGAAGTGCAAAATTCCCTGGGAAAAGGGAATATGCAAAATACATGTGGAGCCCCAGTTATGGGTCTACAACACAATGAAAGCCAGATATCCCTCAAAGGAAGGAAAACCAAGCAAAGGGGTGTCTCCATTACAGAGATCACCAAATCCACCATATTAAGTGGCCCCTATGTCAAGATCCCGCTTTTTTACAAGCTTTAAGGATGTGAAGGGGAAAACCTAAGCCAGTTATCCATCCACAGACAGCTGTTTCAGGGTGTTGCCCCTCATCAGTGTGGAGTAGGATTCTGGCTAACCGGGAGCAATGCCTCGGAGACCACCCAAACACAACAATAGCTGATCTCCTCAGGGAGACCAGCTACAAAAACACCGCGGAGCCTCACTTAAGAGTCTCAACACAGCAATCCGAAGTGCAAAGTTCCCTGGGAAAAGGGAATATGCAAAATAAATGTGGAGCCCCAGTTATGGGTCTACAACACAATGAAAGCCAGATATCCCTCAAAGGAAGGAAAACCAAGCAAAAGGGTGTCTCCATTACAGAGATCACCAAATCCACCATATTAAGTGGCCCCTATGTCAAGATCCCGCTTTTTTACAAGCTTTAAGGATGTGACGGGGAAAACCTAAGCCAGTTATCCATCCACAGACAGCTGTTTCGGGGTGTTGCCCCTCATCAGTGCGGAGTAGGATTCTGGCTAACCAGGAGCAATGCCTCGGAGACCACCCAAACATAACAATAGCTGATCTCCTCAGGGAGACCAGCTACAAAAACACCGCGGAGCCTCACTTAAGAGTCTCAACACAGCAATCCGAAGTGCAAAATTCACTGGGAAAAGGGAATATGCAAAATAAATTTGGAGCCCCAGTTATGGGTCTACAACACAATGAAAGCCAGATATCCCTCAAAGGAAGGAAAACCAAGCAAAGGGGTGTCTCCATTACAGAGATCAACAAATCCACAATATTAAGTGGCCCCTATGTCAAGATCCCGCTTTTTTACAAGCTATAAGGATGTGACGGGGAAAACCTAAGCCAGTTATCCATCCACAGACAGCTGTTTCGGGTTGATTGCCCCTCATCAGTGCGGAGTAGGATTCTGGCTAACCTGAAGCAATGCCTCGGAGACCACCCAAACACAACAATAGCTGATCTCCTCAGGGAGACCAGCTACAAAAAACACCGCGGAGCCACACTTAAGAGTCTCAACACAGCAATCCGAAGTGCAAAATTCCCTGGGAAAAGGGAATATGCAAAATAAATTTGGAGCCCCAGTTATGGGTCTACAACACAATGAAAGCCAGATATCCCTCAAAGGAAGGAAAACCAAGCAAAGGGGTGTCTCCATTACAGAGATCACCAAATCCACCATATTAAGTGGCCCCTATGTCAAGATCCCGCTTTTTTACAAGCTATAAGGATGTGACGGGGAAAACCTAAGCCAGTTATCCATCCACAGACAGCTGTTTCGGGTGTTGCCCCTCATCAGTGCGGAGTAGGATTCTGGCTAACCGGAAGCAATGCCTCGGAGACCAACCAAACACAACAATAGCTGATCTCCTCAGGGAGACCAGCTACAAAAACACCGCAGAGCCTCACTTAAGAGTCTCAACACAGCAATCCGAAGTGCAAGGTTCCCTGGGAAAAGGGAATATGCAAAATAAATGTGGAGCCCCAGTTATGGGTCTACAACACAATGAAAGCCAGATATCCCTCAAAGGAAGGAAAACCAAGCAAATGGGTGTCTCCATTACAGAGATCACCAAATCCACCATATTAAGTGGCCCCTATGTCAAGATCCCGCTTTTTTACAAGCTTTAAGGATGTGACGAGGAAAACCTAAGCCAGTTATCCATCCACAGACAGCTGTTTCGGGGTGTTGCCCCTCATCAGTGCGGAGTAGGATTCTGGCTAACCGGGAGCAATGCCTCGGAGACCACCCAAACACAACAATAGCTGATCTCCTCAGGGAGACCAGCTACAAAAACACCGCGGAGCCTCACTTAAGAGTCTCAACACAGCAATCCGAAGTGCAAAGTTCCCTGGGAAAAGGGAATATGCAAAATAAATGTGGAGCCCCAGTTATGGGTCTACAACACAATGAAAGCCAGATATCCCTCAAAGGAAGGAAAACCAAGCAAAGGGGTGTCTCCATTACAGAGATCACCAAATCCACCATATTAAGTGGCCACTATGTCAAGATCCCGCTTTTTTACAAGCTTTAAGGATGTGACAGGGAAAACCTAAGCCAGTTATCCATCCACAGACAGCTGTTTCGGGTGTTGCCTCTCATCAGTGCGGAGTAGGATTCTGGCTAACCTGGAGCAATGCCTCGGAGACCACCCAAACACAACAATAGCTGATCTCCTCAGGGAGACCAGCTACAAAAACACCAGCGGAGCCTCACTTAAGAGTCTCAACACAGCAATCCGAAGTGCAAAGTTCCCTGGGAAAAGGGAATATGCAAAATAAATGTGGAGCCCCAGTTATGGGTCTACAACACAATGAAAGCCAGATATCCCTCAAAGGAAGGAAAACCAAGCAAAGAGGTGTCTCCATTACAGAGATCACCAAATCCACCATATTAAGTGGCCACTATGTCAAGATCCCGCTTTTTTACAAGCTTTAAGGATGTGACGGGAAAACCTAAGCCAGTTATCCATCCACAGACAGCTGTTTCGGGTGTTGCCCCTCATCAGTGCGGAGTAGGATTCTGGCTAACCGGGAGCAATGCCTCGGAGACCACCCAAACACAACAATAGCTGATCTCCTCAGGGAGACCAGCTACAAAAACACCGCGGAGCCACACTTAAGAGTCTCAACACAGCAATCCGAAGTGCAAAATTCACTGGGAAAAGGGAATATGCAAAATAAATGTGGAGCCCCAGTTATGGGTCTACAACACAATGAAAGCCAGATATCCCTCAAAGGAAGGAAAACCAAGCAAAGGGGTGTCTCCATTACAGAGATCACCAAATCCACCATATTAAGTGGCCCCTATGTCAAGATCCCGCTTTTTTTACAAGCTTTAAGGATGTGACGGGAAAACCTAAGCCAGTTATCCATCCACAGACAGCTGTTTCGGGGTGTTGCCCCTCATCAGTGCGGAGTAGGATTCTGGCTAACCGGGAGCAATGCCTCGGAGACCACCCAAACACAACAATAGCTGATCTCCTCAGGGAGACCAGCTACAAAAACACCGCGGAGCCTCACTTAAGAGTCTCAACACAGCAATCCGAAGTGCAAAGTTCCCTGAGAAAAGGGAATATGCAAAATAAATGTGGAGCCCCAGTTATGGGTCTACAACACAATGAAAGCCAGATATCCCTCAAAGGAAGGAAAACCAAGCAAAGGGGTGTCTCCATTACAGAGATCACCAAATCCACCATATTAAGTGGCCCCTATGTCAAGATCCCGCTTTTTACAAGCTTGAAGGATGTGACGGGAAAACCAAAGCCAGTTATCCATCCACAGACAGCTGTTTCGGGGTGTTGCCCCTCATCAGTGCGGAGTTAGATTCTGGCTAACCGGGAGCAATGCCTCGGAGACCACCCAAACACAACAATAGCTGATCTCCTCAGGGAGACCAGCTACAAAAACACCGCGGAGCCTCACTTAAGAGTCTCAACACAGCAATCCGAAGTGCAAAGTTCCCTGGGAAAAAGGAATATGCAAAATAAATGTGGAGCCCCAGTTATGGGTCTACAACACAATGAAAGCCAGATATCCCTCAAAGGAAGGAAAACCAAGCAAAAGGGTGTCTCCATTACAGAGATCACCAAATCCACCATATTAAGTGGCCCCTATGTCAAGATCCCGCTTTTTTTACAAGCTTGAAGGATGTGACGGGGAAAACCAAAGCCAGTTATCCATCCCCAGACAGCTGTTTCGGGGTGTTGCCCCTCATCAGTGCGGAGTAGGATTCTGGCTAACCGGGAGCAATGCCTCGGAGACCACCCAAACACAACAATAGCTGATCTCCTCAGGGAGACCAGCTACAAAAAACACCGCGGAGCTTCACTTAAGAGTCTCAACACAGCAATCCGAAGTACAAAGTTCCCTGGGAAAAAGGAATATGCAAAATAAATGTGGAGTCCCAGTTATGGGTCTACAACACAATGAAAGCCAGATATCCCTCAAAGGAAGGAAAACCAAGCAAAAGGGTGTCTCCATTACATAGATCACCAAATCCACCATATTAAGTGGCCCCTATGTCAAGATCCCGCTTTGTTTTTTACAAGCTTTAAGGATGTGACGGGGAAAACCTAAGCCAGTTATCCATCCACAGACAGCTGTTTCGGGGAGTTGCCCCCTCATCAGTGCGGAGTAGGATTCTGGCTAATCGGGAGCAATGCCTCGGAGACCACCCAAACACAACAATAGCTGATCTCCTCAGGGAAACCAGTTTCAAAAAACACCACGGAGCCACACTTAAGAGTCTCAACACAGCAATCCGAAGTGCAAAATTCCCTGGGAAAAGGGAATATGCAAAATTCATGTGGAGCCCCAGTTATGGGTCTACAACACAATGAAAGCCAGATATCCCTCAAAGGAAGGAAAACCAAGCAAAGGGGTGTCTCCATTACAGAGATCACCAAATCCACCATATTAAGTGGCCCCTATGTCAAGATCCCGATTTTTTTTACAAGCTATAACGATGTGAAGGGGAAAACCTAAGCCAGTTATCCATCCGCAGACAGCTGTTTCAAGGTGATGCCCCTCATCAGTGTGGAGTAGGATTCTGGCTAACCGGGAGCAATGTCTCGGAGACCACCCAAACACAACAATAGCTGATCTCCTCAGGGAGACCAGCTACAAAAAACACCGCGGAGCCTCACTTAAGAGTCTCAACACAGCAATCCGAAGTGCAAAGTTCCCTGGGAAAAAGGAATATGCAAAATAAATGTGAATCCCCAGTTATGGGTCTACAACACAATGAAAGCCAGATATCCCTCAAAGCAAGGAAAACCAAGCAAAATGGTGTCTCCATTACAGAGTTCACCAAATCCAACATATTAAGTGGCCCCTATGTCAAGATTCCGCTTTTTTTTACAAGCTTTAAGGATGTGACGGGGAAAACCTAAGCCAGTTATCCATCCCCAGACAGCTGTTTCGGGGTGTTGCCCCTCATCAGTGAGGAGTAGGATTCTGGCTAACCAGGAGCAATGCCTCGGAGACCACCCAAACATAACAATAGCTGATCTCCTCAGGGAGACCAGCTATAAAAAACACTGCGGAGCCTCACTTAAGAGTCTCAACACAGCAATCCGAAGTGCAAAATTCACTGGGAAAAGGGAATATGCAAAATAAATTTGGAGCCCCAGTTATGGGTCTACAACACAATGAAAGCCAGATATCCCTCAAAGGAAGGAAAACCAAGCAAAGGGGTGTCTCCATTACAGAGATCAACAAATCCACAATATTAAGTGGCCCCTATGTCAAGATCCCGTTTTTTTTACCAGCTATAAGGATGTGACGGGGAAAACCTAAGCCAGTTATCCATCCACAGACAGCTGTTTCGGGTTGATTCCCCTCATCAGTGCGGAGTAGGATTCTGACTACCCTGAAGCAATGCCTCGGAGACCACCCAAACACAATAATAGCTGATCTCCTCAGGGAGACCAGCTACAAAAAACACCACGGAGCCACACTTAAGAGTCTCAACACAGCAATCCGAAGTGCAAAATTCCCTGGGAAAAGGGAATATGCAAAATAAATTTGGAGCCCCAGTTATGGGTCTACAACACAATGAAAGCCAGATATCCCTCAAAGGAAGGAAAACCAAGCAAAGGGGTGTCTCCATTACAGAGATCACCAAATCCACCATATTAAGTGGCCCCTATGTCAAGATCCCGCTTTTTTTTACAAGCTATAAGGATGTGACGGGGAAAACCTAAGCCAGTTATCCATCCACAGACAGCTGTTTCGGGTTGATTCCCCTCATCAGTGCGGAGTAGGATTCTGACTACCCTGAAGCAATGCCTCGGAGACCAACCAAACACAACAATAGCTGATCTCCTCAGGGAGACCAGCTACGAAAAACACCGCAGAGCCTCTCTTAAGAGTCTCAACACAGCAATCCGAAGTGCAAGGTTCCCTGGGAAAAGGGAATATGCAAAATAAATGTGGAGCCCTAGTTATGGGTCTACAACACAATGAAAGCCAGATATCCCTCAAAGGAAGGAAAACCAAGCAAATGGGTGTCTCCATTACATAGATCACCAAATCCACCATATTAAGTGGCCCCTATGTCAAGATCCCGCTTTTTTTACAAGCTTCTAGGATGTGACGAGGAAAACCTAAGCCAGTTATCCATCCACAGACAGCTGTTTCGGGGTGTTGCCCCTCATCAGTGCGGAGTAGGATTCTGGCTAATCGGGAGCAATGCCTCGGAGACCACCCAAACACAACAATAGCTGATCTCCTCAGGGAGACCAGCTACAAAAAACACCGCGGAGCCTCACTTAAGAGTCTCAACACAGCAATCCGAAGTGGAAAGTTCCCTGGGAAAAGGGAATATGCAAAATAAATGTGGAGCCCCAGTTATGGGTCTACAACACAATGAAAGCCAGATATCCCTCAAAGGAAGGAAAACCAAGCAAAAGGGTGTCTCCAATACAGAGTTTACCAAATCCACCATATTAAGTGGCCACTATGTCGAGATCCCGCTTTTTTTTTTACACGCTTTAAGTATGTGACAGGGAAAACCTAAGCCAGTTATCCATCCACAGACAGCTGTTTCGGGGTGTTTCCTCTCATCAGTGCGGAGTAGGATTCTGACTAACCTGAAGCAATGCCTCGGAGACCACCCAAACACAACAATAGCTGATCTCCTCAGGGAGACCAGCTACAAAAAACACCACGGAGCCTCACTTAAGAGTCTCAACACAGCATTCCGAAGTGCAAAATTCCCTGGGAAAAGGGAATATGCAAAATAAATGTGGAGCCCCAGTTATGGGTCTACAACACAATGAAAGCCAGATATCCCTCAAAGAAAGGAAAACCAAGGAAAGAGGTGTCTCCATTACAGAAATCACCAAATCCACCATATTAAGTGGCCACTATGTCAAGATCCCGCTTTTTTTTTACAAGCTTTAAGGATGTGACGGGGAAAACCTAAGCCAGTTATCCATCCACAGATAGCTGTTTCGGGGTGTTGCCCCTCATCAGTGCGGAAAAGGATTCTGGCTAAGCGGGAGCAATGCCTCGGAGACCACCCAAACACAACAATAGCTGATCTCCTCAGGGAGACCAGCTACAAAAAACACCGCGGAGCCACACTTAAGAGTCTTAACACAGCAATCCGAAGTGCAAAACTCACTGGGAAAAGGGAATATGCAAAATAAATTTGGAGCCCCAGTTATGGGTCTACAACACAATGAAAGCCAGATATCCCTCAAAGGAAGGAAAACCAAGCAAAGGGGTGTCTCCATTACTGAGATCACCAAATCCACAATATTAAGTGGCCCCTATGTCAAGATCCCGCTTTTTTTACAAGCTATAAGGATGTGACGGGGAAAACCTAAGCCAGATATCCATCCACAGACAGCTGTTTCGGGTGTTGCCCCTCATCAGTGCGGAGTAGGATTTTGGCTAACCTGGAGCAATGCCTTGGAGACCTCCCAAACACAACAATAGCTGATCTCCTCAGGGAGACCAGCTACAAAAAACACTGCGGAGCCTCACATAAGAGTCTCAACACAGCAATCCGAAGTGCAAAGTTCCCTGAGAAAAGGGAATATGCAAAATAAATGTGGAGCCCCAGTTATGGGTCTACAACACAATGAAAGCCAGATATCCCTCAAAGCAAGGAAAACCAATCAAAATGGTGTCTCCATTACAGAGATCACCAAATCCACCATATTAAGTGGCCACTATGTCAAGAACCCGCTTTTTTTTACAAGCTTTAACCCCTTAGTGACCACCCATACGTGTTTTTACGGCGGTCACTAAGGGGCCTTAGGCTGGGCTGCCGCGTTTTTACGGCGGCCCAGTCTAAGCGCTGCACGGGTCCCCCGTGCAGCGGGGAGCGGGCCCGGCTCTCACATGAGAGCCGCGACCCTGCTCTAACAGCCCGGGCCGGCAGGAGTGCCGATCCGGGCTGTTTAACCCCTTACATGCCGGGCGCAATGCCGCCTGCGCATGTAAAGGGTTGACAGAGGGAGCGAACTCCCTCTGTCACCCATCAGCACCCCGCAGATGCGATCGCAGGGTGCTGATGGGCTGGGAAGCTCACCTTCCTTCCGGCAGGGCCCTGAGCCTGCCCTGAAGTATTCACCAGCAGGCTATGCCTCTCTGGCGTAGCCTGCTGGTCAAAGGTAGAATTGCACTGCATTTAAAATGTAATGCATTATAGATATAATGCATTACATTTTAAAAGCAATCAAAATACTGTATATTATAGTCCTCATGTGGGACTATTAAGTAGTAAAAAAATTAGAAAAAATACACATTTATTAAATAAAAAAATTCCATGAAATATAAAATATGCTTTTTTTCCATTGAAAATACGCTTTTCAATGAAAAAATTGCAAAAAAAATTATCCCCCACATGTTTGGTATTGCAGCGTCCGTAACAACCGGCACTACATAAATATTACATAAATTATCCCCTATAGTACACGCCGTTAAAAATAAATAAAAAAAGCCAGAATTTCTCATTTATTCTTAATTTTCACAGAAAAACGAAATAACAAGCGATCAAAAGCGGAATTTACTAAAAAATTATACCAATGAAAAATAGAAGTCGTCCCGCAAAAATCAAGCCCTCACACAACTCCATAGAAAAAAATTAAAAAGTTATGGGTCCTGGGAAGTGGCAATGCAAAATCTTTTTTTTGTTAAAAAAGGGTTTTATTGAAAAAAAGTAGTAAAACTTAAAAAAACTATAAGTATTTGGTATCCCTGTAATCGTACTGACCCAGGGAATGAAAATATTATGTTACTTTTACCGAATAATGAACACCGTAAAATTTATAATGTACAAACGCAGTGGCAGTAGTACTATTTTTCCCCTTCTCCCTCCCAGAAAGAGTTAATAAAAGTTAATAACATAGTTATGTGTACCCCAAAACGGCGCTATTAAAAACTACAACTTGTCCCGCAAAAAACAAGCCCTCATACTGCTATATAGACGGAAAAATAAAAAAGTTATAGCTCTGGGAACGAGACCATGAAAAAAGGACGAAAAACGCTTGGTCATAAAGGCCCAAACAGGCTTGGTCACTAAGGGGTTAAGGATGTGACGGGGAAAACCTAACCCAGTTATCCATCCACAGATAGCTGTTTCGGGGTGTTGCCCCTCATCAGTGCGGAGTAGGATTCTGGCTAACCGGGAGCAATGCCTCGGAGACCACCCAAACACAACAATAGCTGATCTCCTCAGGGAGACCAGCTACAAAAAACACCACGGAGCCACACTTAAGAGTCTCAACACAGCAATCCGAAGTGCAAAATTCCCTGGGAAAAGGGAATATGCAAAATAAATGTGGAGCCCCAGTTATGGGTCTACAACACAATGAAAGCCAGATATCCCTCAAAGGAAGGAAAACCAAGCAAAGGGGTGTCTCCATTACAGAGATCACCAAATCCACCATATTAAGTGGCCCCTATGTCAAGATCCCGCTTTTTTACAAGCTATAAGGATGTGAAGGGGAAAACCTAAGCCAGTTATCCATCCGCAGACAGCTGTTTCGGGGTGTTGCCCCTCATCAGTGCGGAGTAGTATTCTGGCTAACCTGGAGCAATGCCTCGGAGACCACCCAAACACAACAATAGCTGATCTCCTCAGGGAGACCAGCTACAAAAAACACCGCGGAGCCTCACTTAAGAGTCTCAACACAGCAATCCGAAGTGCAAAGTTCCCTGGGAAAAGGGAATATGCAAAATAAATGTGGAGCCCCAGTTATGGGTCTACAACACAATTAAAGCCAGATATCCCTCAAAGGAAGGAAAACCAAGGAAAGAGGTGTCTCCATTACAGAAATCACCAAATCCACCATATTAAGTGGCCCCTACGTCAAGATCCCGCTTTTTTTACAAGCTTGAAGGATGTGACAGGAAAAACCTAAACCAGTTATCCATTAACAGACAGCTGATTCGGGGTGTTGCCACTCATCAGTGCGGAGTAGGATTCTGGCTAACCGGGAGCAATGGCTCGTAGACCACCCAAACACAACAATAGCTGATCTCCTCAGGGAGACCAGCTACAAAAAACACCGCGGAGCCTCACTTAAGAGTCTCAACACAGCAATCCGAAGTGCAAAGTTCCCTGGGAAAAGGGAATATGCAAAATAAATGTGGAGCCCCAGTTATGGGTCTACAACACAATGAAAGCCAGATATCCCTCAAAGGAAGGAAAACCAAGCAAAAGGGTGTCTCCAATACAGAGATCACCAAATCCACCATATTTAGTGGCCACTATGTCAAGATCCCGCTTTTTTTTTTACAAGCTTTAAGGATGTGACAGGGAAAAACTAAGCCAGTTATCCATCCACAGACAGCTGTTTCGGGGTGTTGCCCCCTCATCAGTGCAGAGTTTGATTCTGGCTAACCGGAAGCAATGCCTCGGAGACCACCCAAATAGTGTTGAGCGAACAGTTCGAGCATAGTTCGGGTCCGTACCGAATTTTGGGGTGTTCGTGACACGGACCCGAACCCGAACTTTTTCGTAAAAGTTCGGGTTCGGGTTCGTCGTTCGGCATGTATTTTGGCACATTTTAAAAGGCTGCAAAGCAGCCAATCAACATGCATCATACTACTTGCCCTAAGATGCCATCGCAGCCATGCCTACTATTGGCAAGGCTGTGATTGGCCAAGTGCAGCATGTGACTCAGCCTCTTTATAAGCTTGTGCGCACGTCGGGACGTGCTCACTCCCGATGTGAATAGAACAGGGATAGACGCAGCTGATGCTAGGGCGAGAATAGGCAGGGATAATTGAATAACTGGAAGCAAATTTCTCTCCTCCACCTGTGATTCATCTGAACAACTGCAGCTGAGCTGCTTTTTTGATAGGGATTGGCTATTTTTAGAGTGGCCAGAGTGATTTTTCCATCCACATGTACCTAGGCTGACCGCCGGCCGCCATTTTGCGACTTGTAGTGCTGCAGCAGAAGCTGCCACAGTGTGCATTCCAAAGCTCCAAACAAGTCAGACATCTACACCTGGGATTCAGACCAATAGCGATTTAGCAGCACAGTCCAAGGCTATTTTTTTAAAGGTTGTGCAGACCATTTTGTGGCACATGTTACTGGGCTGATAGGCGGCGGCCATCTTGGGACTAGTGCTGCAGCACAATCTCTCCCAACGTCCATTAATCACTTGTAATAGTGGTCTGTGCCATAGAAATCCTACATCAGGGACTTGGGTGTGCTTGTGTCACCCCTACTAATACCAGTCCACCTGTAATCCATACAGTCAAAAGCCATAAAGTATTCCAGTGAGGGAATTTTTTTTTATTTAAAAAGGCCAAGTTAGTTTATCTGGCGTTCAATATACTAGATACAGTTAGGCCTCATGTTTCATACATCTGGAATTAGCAAACTA
>JAKVIS010000574.1:0-62070 GCA_033119425.1 Bufotes viridis | reverse complement strand
CCTCCGCAGGAAACCTGAGGAATTACATCTACTGCATTATACCCCACCGCCCTCGTATTCCCCTATAGGCGTATCGATCATACTGTAGATAACATGCTGGTTATATATCTATCATGCAGATCATACGTCTACATATATCATCCTTATTACACCTACCGGACATGTGGAGGGTTCAGGCTTATTCTTTGTGGCTGAAATGAAAGAAGAGATCACATGTATCATGACAGCGTCCATACATACATATACGTACCACATACACAGAACTGGAGATGGACTTAAAGGCTTACAATCTAGTCTGACATCATTCATACATACCCTGCTCGAGGAGCGGACAATCTGCAATTACTTGTGACCATGATGATTGAAGATTACTTGCGATTACTTTCAATTACTTGTAATTTCTTTTCATTACTTGGATTACTTGAAATTCCTTGGATTACTTGCGATGTCTTGCGATATGTGGAAAAAAAAGAGATAAAAAACTCATGATGACCATGATTGGGTAGTGCAGGAGGACATCACATGTATCACGACACGTATGTACAGATGATGACAGACATGTGACCTCACATACACATACAGTACATACATGTCTCGTCTAGGCTGCTCCCCTGGACCACGCAGATCGCCTTCCTCCCCACAAATGAGCAGCCTCAGCCAAGTGAGCTCCTTTTATACCTCTGTGATGTCATAATGGAGGTGATGCTGAGATCTGATTGGCCGATGAAATGCTAGGATCTGATTGGCTGATGAAATGCTGTGATGTCATAGAGTGATAACGTGGTCTCTAGACAAGTCCAGGCATGTCTCTACCATAATAATATAATGTACGCGGTGCTTTTTAGACCTGCCCAGACACATTTTTACCCCATGTCGCTGTATGGGCGGCTGTACGTAGTATGAGAGGCGTGTCATACACTCATACGCATATGCTTTTAGACCTGCCCAGACACATTTTTACCCCATGTCGCTGTATGGGCGGCTGTACGTAGTATGAGAGGCATATCATACACTCATACGCATATGCTTTTAGACCTGCCCAGACACATTTTTACCACATGTCGCTGTATGGACGGCTGTACGTAGTATGAGAGGCATATCATACACTCATACGCATATGCTTTTAGACCTGCCCAGACACATTTTTACCCCATGTCGCTGTATGGGAGGCTGTGCGTAGTATGAGAGGCGTGTCATACACTCATACGCATATGCTTTTAGACCTGCCCAGACACATTATTACACTATGTCGCTGTATGGGCGGCTGTACGTAGTATGAGAGGCGTGTCATACACTCATACACATATGCTTTTAGACCTGCCCAGACACATTTTTACCCTATGTCGCTGTATGGGCTGCTGTACATAGTATGAGAGGCGTGTCATACACTGATACGCATATGCTTTTAGACCTGCCCAGACACATTTTTACCCTATGTCGCTGTATGGGAGGCTGTACGTAGTATGAGAGGCATATCATACACTCATACGCATATGCTTTTAGACCTGCCCAGACACATTTTTACCACATGTCGCTGTATGGACGGCTGTACGTAGTATGAGAGGCTTATCATACACTCATACACATATGCTTTTAGACCTGCCCAGACATGTTTTTACCCTATGTCGCTGTATGGGCGGCTGTACGTAGTAGGCATATCATACACTCATACACATATGCTTTTTGACCTGCCCAGACACATTTTTACCACATGTCGCTGTGTGGGCTGCTGTACATAGTATGAGAGGCTTATCATACACTCATACGCATATGCTTTTAGACCTGCCCAGACACATTTTTACCCCATGTCGCTGTATGGGCGGCTGTACGTAGTATGAGAGGCATATCATACACTCATACACATATGCTTTTAGACCTGCCCAGACATGTTTTTACCCCATGTCGCTGTATGGACGGCTGTACGTAGTATGAGAGGCATATCATACACTCATACGCATATGCTTTTAGACCTGCCCAGACACATTTTTACCCTATGTCGCTGTATGGGAGGCTGTACGTAGTATGAGAGGCTTATCATACACTCATACACATATGCTTTTTGACCTGCCCAGACACATTTTTACCACATGTCGCTGTATGGGCGGCTGTACGTAGTATGAGAGGCGTGTCATACACTCATACGCATATGCTTTTAGACCTGCCCAGACACATTTTTACCCTATGTCGCTGTATGGGCGGCTGTATGAAGTATGAGAGGCGTATCATACACTCATTCGCATATGCTTTTAGACCTGCCCAGACACATTTTTACCCCATGTCGCTGTATGGGAGGCTGTACGTAGTATGAGAGGAATATCATACACTCATACACATATGCTTTTAGACCTGCCCAGACACATTTTTACCCTATGTCGCTGTATGGTAGGCTGTACGTAGTATGAGAGGCGTGTCATACACTCATACACATATGCTTTTAGACCTGCCCAGACACATTTTTACCCCATGTCGCTGTATGGGAGGCTGTACGTAGTATGAGAGGCGTGTCATACACTCATACGCATATGCTTTTAGACCTGCCCAGACACATTTTTACCCTATGTCGCTGTATGGGAGGCTGTACGTAGTATGAGAGGCATGTCATACACTCATACGCATATGCTTTTAGACCTGCCCAGACACATTTTTACCCTCTTGTCGCTGTATGGGAGGCTGTACGTAGTATGAGAGGCATATCATACACTCATACGCATATGCTTTTAGACCTGCCCAGACACATTTTTACCCCATGTCGCTGTATGGGAGGCTGTACGTAGTATGAGAGGCATATCATACACTCATACACATATGCTTTTAGACCTGCCCAGACACATTTTTACCCTATGTCGCTGTATGGGAGGCTGTACGTAGTATGAGAGGCGTGTCATACACTCATACACATATGCTTTTAGAACTGCCCAGACACATTTTTACCACATGTCGCTGTATGGACGGCTGTACGTAGTATGAGAGGCGTGTCATACACTCATACACATATGCTTTTAGACCTGCCCAGACACATTTTTACCCTCTTTCGCTGTATGGGAGGCTGTACGTAGTATGAGAGGCATATCATACACTCATACGCATATGCTTTTAGACCTGCCCAGATACATTTTTACCCTATGTCGCTGTATGGACGGCTGTACGTAGTATGAGAGGCGTGTCATACACTCATACGCATATGCTTTTAGACCTGCCCAGACACATTTTACCCTATGTCGCTGTATGGAAGGCTGTACGTAGTATGAGAGGCGTGTCATACACTCATACGCATATGCTTTTAGACCTGCCCAGACACATTTTTACCACATGTCGCTGTATGGGCGGCTGTACGTAGTATGAGAGGCATATCATACACTCATACGCATATGCTTTTAGACCTGCCCAGACACATTTTTACCCTATGTCGCTGTATGGGCGGCTGTATGAAGTATGAGAGGCGTATCATACACTCATACGCATATGCTTTTAGACCTGCCCAGACACATTTTTACCCCATGTCGCTGTATGGGAGGCTGTACGTAGTATGAGAGGAATATCATACACTCATACACATATGCTTTTAGACCTGCCCAGACACATTTTTACCCTATGTCGCTGTATGGTAGGCTGTACGTAGTATGAGAGGCGTGTCATACACTCATACACATATGCTTTTAGACCTGCCCAGACACATTTTTACCCCATGTCGCTGTATGGGAGGCTGTACGTAGTATGAGAGGCGTGTCATACACTCATACGCATATGCTTTTAGACCTGCCCAGACACATTTTTACCCCATGTCGCTGTATGGGAGGCTGTACGTAGTATGAGAGGCGTGTCATACACTCATACGCATATGCTTTTAGACCTGCCCAGACACATTTTTACCCTCTTTCGCTGTATGGGAGGCTGTACGTAGTATGAGAGGCATATCATACACTCATACGCATATGCTTTTAGACCTGCCCAGACACATTTTTACCCCATGTCGCTGTATGGGAGGCTGTACGTAGTATGAGAGGCATATCATACACTCATACACATATGCTTTTAGACCTGCCCAGACACATTTTTACCCTATGTCGCTGTATGGGAGGCTGTACGTAGTATGAGAGGCGTGTCATACACTCATACACATATGCTTTTAGAACTGCCCAGACACATTTTTACCCCATGTCGCTGTATGGACGGCTGTACGTAGTATGAGAGGCGTGTCATACACTCATACACATATGCTTTTAGACCTGCCCAGACACATTTTTACCCTCTTTCGCTGTATGGGAGGCTGTACGTAGTATGAGAGGCATATCATACACTCATACGCATATGCTTTTAGACCTGCCCAGATACATTTTTACCCTATGTCGCTGTATGGACGGCTGTACGTAGTATGAGAGGCATATCATACACTCATACGCATATGCTTTTAGACCTGCCCAGACACATTTTTACCACATGTCGCTGTATGGGCGGCTGTACGTAGTATGAGAGGCATATCATACACTCATACACATATGCTTTTAGACCTGCCCAGACACATTTTTACCCCATGTCGCTGTATGGACGGCTGTACGTAGTATGAGAGGCATATCATACACTCATACGCATATGCTTTTAGACCTGCCCAGACACATTTTTACCCTATGTCGCTGTATGGGAGGCTGTACGTAGTATGAGAGGCGTCTCATACACTCATAAGCATATGCTTTTAGACCTGCCCAGATACATTTTTACCCCATGTCGCTGTATGGGAGGCTGTGCGTAGTATGAGAGGCGTGTCATACACTGATACGCATATGCTTTTAGACCTGCCCAGACACATTTTTACCCTATGTCGCTGTATGGGAGGCTGTACGTAGTATGAGAGGCGTATCATACACTCATACGCATATGCTTTTAGACCTGCCCAGACATATTTTTACCCTATGTCGCTGTATGGGCGGCTGTACGTAGTATGAGAGGCATATCATACACTCATACGCATATGCTTTTAGACCTGCCCAGACACATTTTTACCCTATGTCGCTGTATGGGAGGCTGTACGTAGTATGAGAGGCGTCTCATACACTCATAAGCATATGCTTTTAGACCTGCCCAGACACATTTTTACCCCATGTCGCTGTATGGGAGGCTGTGCGTAGTATGAGAGGCGTGTCATACACTGATACGCATATGCTTTTAGACCTGCCCAGACACATTTTTACCCTATGTCGCTGTATGGGCGGCTGTACGTAGTATGAGAGGCATATCATACACTCATACGCATATGCTTTTAGACCTGCCCAGACACATTTTTACCACATGTCGCTGTATGGGAGGCTGTACGTAGTATGAGAGGCGTATCATACACTCATACGCATATGCTTTTAGACCTGCCCAGACACATTTTTACCACATGTCGCTGTATGGACGGCTGTACGTAGTATGAGAGGCTTATCATACACTCATACACATATGCTTTTAGACCTGCCCAGACACATTTTTACCCTATGTCGCTGTATGGGAGGCTGTACGTAGTATGAGAGGCGTGTCATACACTCATACACATATGCTTTTAGAACTGCCCAGACACATTTTTACCCCATGTCGCTGTATGGACGGCTGTACGTAGTATGAGAGGCGTGTCATACACTCATACACATATGCTTTTAGACCTGCCCAGACACATTTTTACCCTCTTTC
Source organism: Bufotes viridis (assembly GCA_033119425.1). Taxonomy (NCBI): domain Eukaryota; kingdom Metazoa; phylum Chordata; class Amphibia; order Anura; family Bufonidae; genus Bufotes; species Bufotes viridis. Next base: position 56,406 of record JAKVIS010000574.1, on the reverse strand, counting down.
GCTGTATGGGAGGCTGTACGTAGTATGAGAGGCATATCATACACTCATACGCATATGCTTTTAGACCTGCCCAGATACATTTTTACCCTATGTCGCTGTATGGACGGCTGTAACGTAGTATGAGAGGCATATCATACACTCATACGCATATGCTTTTAGACCTGCCCAGACACATTTTTACCACATGTCGCTGTATGGGCGGCTGTACGTAGTATGAGAGGCATATCATACACTCATACACATATGCTTTTAGACCTGCCCAGACACATTTTTACCCTATGTCGCTGTATGGACGGCTGTACGTAGTATGAGAGGCATATCATACACTCATACGCATATGCTTTTAGACCTGCCCAGACACATTTTTACCCTATGTCGCTGTATGGGAGGCTGTACGTAGTATGAGAGGCGTCTCATACACTCATAAGCATATGCTTTTAGACCTGCCCAGATACATTTTTACCACATGTCGCTGTATGGGAGGCTGTACGTAGTATGAGAGGCGTCTCATACACTCATACGCATATGCTTTTAGACCTGCCCAGACACATTATTACACTATGTCGCTGTATGGGCGGCTGTACGTAGTATGAGAGGCATATCATACACTCATACGCATATGCTTTTAGACCTGCCCAGACACATTTTTACCCTATGTCGCTGTATGGGCGGCTGTACGTAGTATGAGAGGCATATCATACACTCATACGCATATGCTTTTAGACCTGCCCAGACACATTATTACACTATGTCGCTGTATGGGCGGCTGTACGTAGTATGAGAGGCATATCATACACTCATACACATATGCTATTAGACCTGCCCAGACACATTTTTACCACATGTCGCTGTATGGGCGACAGTACGTAGTATGAGAGGCGTCTCATACACTCATAAGCATATGCTTTTAGACCTGCCCAGACACATTTTTACCCTATGTCGCTGTATGGGCGGCTGTACGTAGTATGAGAGGCATATCATACACTCATACGCATATGCTTTTAGACCTGCCCAGACACATTATTACACTATGTCGCTGTATGGGCGGCTGTACGTAGTATGAGAGGCGTGACATACACTCATACGCATATGCAGACAGAATGCGTTTCATTATTACTGAGAAAGCGCCAGCAGCTGTTCATAAATTAATAAAAGAGATTCATATGATTTTAAGAAACCACTTTCTGTACGTTGTTTATCTGCTCAATAAACTTTTTAAAACTCTGCGTTTTTGTTTGTGCTCAATTTGTATACTGACATTAAGGCTACATGCACACAACAGTTGTTTTTTGCTGTCCACAAATCGCGGATCCGTCTTCCTTTTTTTTTCACATCCACATCCGTTCCGTGTGTCCGCAAATTTTGTAGGTTGTGTTTCCGTGTGTCTTCCTTTTTTTTGCGGATCCGCAAAAAAAAAACTGAAGGCTTGAACCAGTTTCTTAAAGTACCTGTACAAGTGCCCTGGTTTCCAAGCAACCATCCGCAAAAAAAAACGGATGCGGATGACAAACGGATGGCTTACATTGGTCATCCTCATTTTTTGCGGACCCATTGACTTCTATGGGTCCGCAATTCATTTTTTGCGGACAAGAATAGGACATGCCATATTTTTTTGGGGACATGAAATGCGGACAGCGGACGCGGACAGGTAACGGAAGAGGCGTCCGCATTTTTAACAGATCCATAGAAATGAATGGGAAACCATCGGATCCGCAAAAAAAATGGAACAGAGGCCGCAAAAAAAAACACTGCCGTGTGCATGTAGGCTAAGGGGTATGATGAACTGCTGTCTGGACATGTCCTGCATGCATTATTCAGATTTGGGAGGTGGGCGAAGGTGGGAGGGGACCTGTCAAGAGGACAAAAGGGGTGTGTTGACGAGTGGGGTTTAACCAGCTGGGGGCGGTGTCTAAAGGGGGGGGGCACCTGTCACTTTTGATGACTTATATGTACGCTACACTACTCAGAAGTCTGATCAGACTTTGTAAAGTAAAAAATACAGTTCAGTATACTATATAGTGTACTGTACTGTATTATATAGACATCAGACCCACTGGATCTTCAAGAACTAAGTGGGTCTGGGTAAAAAAAAATGTAAAAAAGTGAAAGAAAGTAAAAATAAAAAACACATTTATCACTGAATAAAAATAAAATAAAAATACACTACACATATTATGTATCGCCGTATCCGTAATGACCTGCTCTATAAAAATATCACATGACCTAACCCCTCAGGTGAACACCATAAAAAAACAAAACAAATGGTGTAAAAAAGCCAATTTTTGTCACCTTACATCACAAAAAGTGTAATACCAAGCGATCAAAAAGGTGTATGCCTCCCAAAATAGTACCAATCAAACCAACATCTCATCCCGCACAAAATGAGTCCCTACATAGCACAATCTCCCAAAAATAAAAAATAAAAAGGCTCTCAAACTATGGAGACACTAAAACATGATTTTTTTTATTATTGTGTTAAAGTAAAATAAATTTAAAATAAAGTATACATATTCGGTATCGCCGCGTCCGTAAAAACCTGCTATATAAAAATATTACATGATTTGACTTCTCGGGAAAATACCGTAAAAAAAATTAAATAAAAACAGTGTCAAAAAGATATTTTTTGTCACCTCACATCACAAAAAGTGTAATAGCAAGCGATCAAAAAGTTATATGCCTCCCAAAATAGTGCCATTCAAACCGTCTTCTCATCCCACAAAAAATTATACCCTACATAGGACAATCGCCCCAAACAATAAAAAAATATAATAAAAGACTATCAATAAAAAAAATTTGGCTCTCAGACTTTCAAGACATTAAAACATGATTTTTTATGTTTCAAAAATGATATCATTGTATAAAACATAAATAAATAAAAATTATACATATTATGTATCGCCGCGTCCATAACAACCTTCTCTATAAAACTAACACATGACCTTACTCCTCAGGTGAACACAGCAAAAAAAATATATAAATACGGCATCAAAAGCCATTTTTGTCACCTTACATTACAAAAAGTGTAATAGCAAGCGACCAAAATGTCATATGCACCCCAAAATAGTGCAAATCAAACCAACATATCATCCCGCAAAAAATTTGCCCCTATATAAGACAGTCGCCCAAAAAAAAAAACCTATGGCTTTCAGAATGTGGAGACACAAAAAATCTTTTTTCCAAAAATGCTTTATGTAAAACTGAAACAAAACCCCCAAAAAGTAGTCATATATGTATTGTCGTGTCGGTAACAAGAGAAATAGCATGATCTAAGCTGTCAGATCAACAATGTAAATAACAAAAAATAAAAACGATCCCAAAACAGCTATATTTTTGCAAATTTTCCATTTTAATCCATTTTTACAGTAACAAAGCAAGGGTTAACAGCCAAACAAAACTCAATATTTATTGCTCTGATTCTGTAGTTCTGATTCTGTAGTTTCTACTCTAGGGGTGCATTAGTGGGGTTTCAAATGCGACATAGTGTCCGGCAGTTGGAAAATTGGAAAATTTTCCAAAAAATCAAAATACGGAAATTTTGTCTCCATTTCCCATTAACTCTTGTGGAACACATAAAGGGTAAACAACGTTTGTAAAATCAGTTTTGAATACCTTGAGGGGGTAGTTTCTAGAATGGGGTCATATTTGGGTGGTTTCTATTATGTAAGCCTCACAAACTGATTTTAAACCTGAACTGGTCCCTAAAAAGTGGGTGTTTGAAAATTTCAGAAAATTTTCAGAATTTGCTTCTAAACTTCTCAGCCTTGTAACGTCCCCAAAAAATAAAATGGCATTCCCAAAATGATCCATACATCCCATAGTCATGGCGAAAGACAAATAAAATGGCCTCCTCAAAGGGCCTGAGCAAACGGCAGGTGTCACGCATGAGCTGCCACTGGCTGACATCAAAGTTACAGAGGGGAGTTCTACTGTCTGCTTGGATCATCAAGAAATCTTTTCTGGCTTTTCTATGTTCGTGTAGTCGGTCCAACATATGGAGGGTGGAATTCCAATGAGTGGAAACGTCGCATATCAGTCTATGTTGGGGGATGTCGATCTGCAGCTGCAGCTCAAAGATGGTGTTCTTTGTGATGTACGAGTGGCTGAAGTGCATGCAAAGTTTCTTGGCCATTTTTAGGATGTCTTGCATATGGGTGGAAGACTTCAGGAACCGCTTGACTACCATATTTAACACATGTGCCATGCAGGGCGCATGGCTCAGCCCTCCTTGACGCAGTGCCGACACCATGCTCTTCCCATTGTTGGTCACCATGGTTCCGATTTTGAGTTGTCACTGAGAAAGCCAGTCCTTTCTTGAAGGAGGACACAGAGCACTTCCCTTTCGTCCTAACCAGCGGCATAAGTGGGGTATTTGCCCCTGTGAAACTGGTCAGGACAGGCAGAATTTTTGTTGAGATAAAATTATGCATAAGTAATGAATTCATTAATTCACCCCCCCCCCCCTCGTCCCGTACCTTTTTCTGTCCTGTGGGTTCGGTCAGGCAGGCATCTAACCTTGGAGTCACTCCCCCGGTGTTTTGGGGGAGAAATTAATGTTTTACCTTTTTATTTTTCTGTTTTCTTACAGGTTGCTGGATATCCAGATCGGCTTCATAGGTGCTGGCATTCTGCAGGCGGCGCGATATCGCCAGGGAACTGCTCCGGTACCTGTAAGCAGGGAGGGAGGCACGCACGTGACTAGATCGTGCAGCTCTCCCTCTTCCCTGTCCCCTCCGCTACCGCTCTCCGTGCCTTTATGCCTCCGTCCCTCTGGCCTGTTACTGGGACGGAGGCAGTCGGTGAGCTCGGCTAGTGCGTCACTGGGCACTTCCGGTCCACGGCTGCGGAGACCTGGCACTGCTAGGTCTCAACTATCATTATTAATCTGTTACTTTTAGGGGCTAGGGCAGGATTTCCCCCCCTGAGGACATGGGGGGAAATTAAAAGGAATAATTTTAAAATAAACTATTATACAGGTGGTGGGCCAGGTGTATATGGTGGGGGAGGAGCTGTCACTTAACCTCCTCCCATTCCCTTCCCTTTCCTGCTATATAAGGTCAGGGTGCGTGCTGAGTCAGTGTTGCTCTCAGTTTCTGTGTGCAGCTGACCTGGAGTGTTTGGCTGTGTTCCATTCTTCTGATGCTCTTACAGTAAAGAGTCCATAGTCTCACTGCTCTTACAGTAAAGAGTCCATAGTCTCACTGCTCTTACAGTAAAGAGTCCATAGTCTCACTGCTCTTACAGTATAGAGTCCATAGTCTCACTGCTCTTACAGTATAGAGTCCATAGTCTCACTGCTCTTACAGTAAAGAGTCCATAGTCTCACTGCTCTTACAGTAAAGAGTCCATAGTCTCACTGCTCTTACAGTATAGAGTCCATAGTCTCACTGCTCTTACAGTATAGAGTCCATAGTCTCACTGCTCTTACAGTAAAGAGTCCATAGTCTCACTGCTCTTACAGTAAAGAGTCCATAGTCTCACTGCTCTTACAGTATAGAGTCCATAGTCTCACTGCTCTTACAGTAAAGAGTCCATAGTCTCACTGCTCTTACAGTAAAGAGTCCATAGTCTCACTGCTCTTACAGTAAAGAGTCCATAGTCTCACTGCTCTTACAGTAAAGAGTCCATAGTCTCACTGCTCTTACAGTATAGAGTCCATAGTCTCACTGCTCTTACAGTAAAGAGTCCATAGTCTCACTGCTCTTACAGTAAAGAGTCCATAGTCTCACTGCTCTTACAGTATAGAGTCCATAGTCTCACTGCTCTTACAGTAAAGAGTCCATAGTCTCACTGCTCTTACAGTAAAGAGTCCATAGTCTCACTGTCTCTTACAGTATAGAGTCCATAGTCTCACTGCTCTTACAGTATAGAGTCCATAGTCTCACTGCTCTTACAGTACAGAGTCCATAGTCTCACTGCTCTTACAGTAAAGAGTCCATAGTCTCACTGCTCTTACAGTAAAGAGTCCATAGTCTCACTGCTCTTACCAGTAAAGAGTCCATAGTCTCACTGCTCTTACAGTATAGAGTCCATAGTCTCACTGCTCTTATAGTAAAGAGTCCATAGTCTCACTGCTCTTACAGTAAAGAGTCCATGGTCTCACTGCTCTTACAGTATAGAGTCCATAGTCTCACTGCTCTTACAGTACAGAGTCCATAGTCTCACTGCTCTTACAGTAAATAGTCCATAGTCTCACTGCTCTTACAGTAAAGAGTCCATAGTCTCACTGCTCTTACAGTATAGAGTCCATAGTCTCACTGCTCTTATAGTAAAGAGTCCATAGTCTCACTGCTCTTACAGTAGAGTCCATAGTCTCACTGCTTTTACAGTAAAGAGTCCATAGTCTAACTGCTCTTACAGTAAAGAGTCCATAGTCTCACTGCTCTTATAGTAAAGAGTCCATAGTCTCACTGCTCTTACAGTAAAGAGTCCATAGTCTCACTGCTCTTATAGTAAAGAGTCCATAGTCTCACAGCTCTTACAGTAAAGAGTCCATAGTCTCACTGCTCTTACAGTATAGAGTCCATAGTCTCACTGCTCTTACAGTATAGAGTCCATAATCTCACTGCTCTTACAGTAAAGAATCCATAGTCTCACTGCTCTTACAGTAAACCGTCCATAGTCTCACTGCTCTTACCATAAAGAGTCCATAGTCTCACTGCTCTTACAGTATAGAGTCCATAGTCTCACTGCTCTTACAGTATAGAGTCCATAGTCTCACTGCTCTTATAGTAAAGAGTCCATAGTCTCACTGCTCTTACAGTAAAGAGTCCATGGTGTCACTGCTCTTACAGTAAAGAATCCATAGTCTCACTGCTCATACAGTAAACAGTCCATAGTCTCACTGCTCTTACAATAAAGAGTCCATAGTCTCACTGCTCTTACAGTAAAGAGCCCATAGTCTCACTGCTCTTACAGTAAAGAGCCCATAGTCTCACTGCTCTTACAGTAAAGAGCCCATAGTCTCACTGCTCTTACAGTCAAGAGTCCATAGTCTCACTGCTCTTACAGTAAAGAGTCCATAGTCTCACTGCTCTTACAGTATAGAGTCCATAGTCTCACTGCTCTTACAGTATAGAGTCCATAGTCTCACTGCTCTTATAGTAAAGCATTCATAGTCTCACTGCTCTTACAGTAAACAGTCCATAGTCTCACTGCTCTTACGGTATAGAGTCCATAGTCTCACTGCTCTTACAGTAAAGAGTCCATAGTCTCACTGCTCTTACAGTAAAGAGTCCATGGTGTCACTGCTCTTACAGTATAGAGTCCATAGTCTCACTGCTCTTACATTATAGAGTCCATAGTCTCACTGCTCTTACAGTACAGAGTCCATAATCTCACTGCTCTTACAGTAAAGAGTCCATAGTCTCACTGCTCTTACAGTAAACAGTCCATAGTCTCACTGCTCTTACCATAAAGAGTCCATAGTCTCACTGCTCTTACAGTATAGAGTCCATAGTCTCACTGCTCTTATAGTAAAGAGTCCATAGTCTCACTGCTCATACAGTAAAGAGTCCATGGTGTCACAGCTCTTACAGTATAGAGTCCATAGTCTCACTGCTCTTACAGTACAGAGTCCATAGTCTCACTGCTCTTACAGTAAATAGTCCATAGTCTCACTGCTCTTACAGTAAAGAGTCCATAGTCTCACTGCTCTTACAGTATAGAGTCCATAGTCTCACTGCTCTTATAGTAAAGAGTCCATAGTCTCACTGCTCTTACAGTAGAGTCCATAGTCTCACTGCTTTTACAGTAAAGAGTCCATAGTCTAACTGCTCTTACAGTAAAGAGTCCATAGTCTCACTGCTCTTATAGTAAAGAGTCCATAGTCTCACTGCTCTTACAGTAAAGAGTCCATAGTCTCACTGCTCTTATAGTAAAGAGTCCATAGTCTCACAGCTCTTACAGTAAAGAGTCCATAGTCTCACTGCTCTTACAGTATAGAGTCCATAGTCTCACTGCTCTTACAGTATAGAGTCCATAATCTCACTGCTCTTACAGTAAAGAATCCATAGTCTCACTGCTCTTACAGTAAACAGTCCATAGTCTCACTGCTCTTACCATAAAGAGTCCATAGTCTCACTGCTCTTACAGTATAGAGTCCATAGTCTCACTGCTCTTACAGTATAGAGTCCATAGTCTCACTGCTCTTATAGTAAAGAGTCCATAGTCTCACTGCTCTTACAGTAAAGAGTCCATGGTGTCACTGCTCTTACAGTATAGAGTCCATAGTCTCACTGCTCTTACAGTACAGAGTCCATAGTCTCACTGCTCTTACAGTAAAGAGTCCATAGTCTCACTGCTCTTACAGTAAAGAGTCCATAGTCTCACTGCTCTTACAGTATAGAGTCCATAGTCTCACTGCTCTTATAGTAAAGAGTCCATAGTCTCACTGCTCTTACAGTAGAGTCCATAGTCTCACTGCTCTTACAGTAAAGAGTCCATAGTCTCACTGCTCTTACAGTAAAGAGTCCATAGTCTCACTGCTCTTATAGTAAAGAGTCCATAGTCTCACTGCTCTTACAGTAAAGAGTCCATAGTCTCACTGCTCTTACAGTATAGAGTCCATAGTCTCACTGCTCTTACAGTATAGAGTCCATAGTCTCACTGCTCTTATAGTAAAGCATTCATAGTCTCACTGCTCTTACAGTAAACAGTCCATAGTCTCACTGCTCTTACGGTATAGAGTCCATAGTCTCACTGCTCTTACAGTAAAGAGTCCATAGTCTCACTGCTCTTACAGTAGAGTCCATAGTCTCACTGCTCTTACAGTAAAGAGTCCATAGTCTCACTGCTCTTACAGTAAAGAGTCCATGGTGTCACTGCTCTTACAGTATAGAGTCCATAGTCTCACTGCTCTTACATTATAGAGTCCATAGTCTCACTGCTCTTACAGTACAGAGTCCATAGTCTCACTGCTCTTACAGTACAGAGTCCATATTCTCACTGCTCTTACAGTAAATAGTCCATAGTATCACTGCTCTTAAAGTAAAGAGTCCATAGTCTCACTGCACTTACAGTAAAGAGTCCATAGTCTCACTGCTGTTACAGTAATGAGTCCATAGTCTCACTGCTCTTTCAGTAAAGAGTCCATAGTCTCACTGCTCTTACAGTATAGAGTCCAAAGTCTCACTGCACTTACAGTAAAGAGTCCATAGTCTCACTGCTCTTACAGTAAAGAGTCCATAGTTTCACTGCTCTTACAGTAAAGAGTCCATAGTCTCACTGCTCTTACAGTATAGAGTCCATAGTCTCACTGCTCTTACAGTATAGAGTCCAAAGTCTCACTGCACTTACAGTAAAGAGTCCATAGTCTCACTGCTCTTACAGTAGAGTCCATAGTCTCACTGCTCTTACAGTATAGAGTCCATAGTCTCACTGCACTTACAGTAAAGAGCCCATAGTCTCACTGCTCTTACAGTAAAGAGTCCATAGTCTCACTGCTCTTACAGTATGGAGTCCATAGTCTCACTGCTCTTACAGTATAGAGTCCATAGTCTCACTGCTCTTACAGTAAAGAGTCCATAGTCTCACTGCTCTTACAGTATAGAGTCCATAGTCTCACTGCTCTTACAGTATAGAGTCCATAGTCTCACTGCTCTTATAGTAAAGCATTCATAGTCTCACTGTTCTTACAGTAAAGAGTCCATAGTCTCACTGCTCTTACAGTAAAGAGTCCATAGTCTCACTGCTCTTACAGTAAAGAGTCGATAGTCTCACTGCTCTTACAGTAAAGAGTCCATAGTCTCACTGCTCTTACAGTATGGAGTCCATAGTCTCACTGCTCTTACAGTAAAGAGTCCATAGTCTCACTGCTCTTACAGTAAAGAGTCCATAGTCTCACTGCTCTTACAGTAAAGAGTCCATAGTCTCACTGCTCTTACAGTAAAGAGTCCATAGTCTCACTGCTCTTACAGTAAAGAGTCCATAGTCTCACTGCTCTTACAGTATAGAGTCCATAGTCTCACTGCTCTTACAGTATAGAGTCCATAGTCTCACTGCTCTTACAGTAAAGAGTCCATAGTCTCACTGCTCTTACAGTAAAGAGTCCATAGTCTCACTGCTCTTACAGTAAAGAGTCCATAGTCTCACTGCTCTTACAGTAAAGAGTCCATAGTCTCACTGCTCTTACAGTATAGAGTCCATAGTCTCACTGCTCTTACAGTAAAGAGTCCATAGTCTCACTGCTCTTACAGTATAGAGTCCATAGTCTCACTGCTCTTACAGTATAGAGTCCATAGTCTCACTGCTCTTACAGTATAGAGTCCATAGTCTCACTGCTCTTACAGTAAAGAGTCCATAGTCTCACTGCTCTTACAGTATAGAGTCCATAGTCTCACTGCTCTTACAGTAAAGAGTCCATAGTCTCACTGCTCTTACAGTAAAGAGTCCATAGTCTCACTGCTCTTACAGTAAAGAGTCCATAGTCTCACTGCTCTTACAGTAAAGAGTCCATAGTCTCACTGCTCTTACAGTATAGAGTCCATAGTCTCACTGCTCTTACAGTATAGAGTCCATAGTCTCACTGCTCTTACAGTATAGAGTCCATAGTCTCACTGCTCTTACAGTATAGAGTCCATAGTCTCACTGCTCTTACAGTATAGAGTCCATAGTCTCACTGCTCTTACAGTATAGAGTCCATAGTCTCACTGCTCTTACAGTATAGAGTCCATAGTCTCACTGCTCTTACAGTAAAGAGTCCATAGTCTCACTGCTCTTACAGTATAGAGTCCATAGTCTCACTGCTCTTACAGTATAGAGTCCATAGTCTCACTGCTCTTACAGTAAAGAGTCCATAGTCTCACTGCTCTTACAGTAAAGAGTCCATAGTCTCACTGCTCTTACAGTATAGAGTCCATAGTCTCACTGCTCTTACAGTATAGAGTCCATAGTCTCACTGCTCTTACAGTAAAGAGTCCATAGTCTCACTGCTCTTACAGTATAGAGTCCATAGTCTCACTGCTCTTACAGTAAAGAGTCCATAGTCTCACTGCTCTTACAGTAAAGAGTCCATAGTCTCACTGCTCTTACAGTAAAGAGTCCATAGTCTCACTGCTCTTACAGTAAAGAGTCCATAGTCTCACTGCTCTTACAGTAAAGAGTCCATAGTCTCACTGCTCTTACAGTAAAGAGTCCATAGTCTCACTGCTCTTACAGTAAAGAGTCCATAGTCTCACTGCTCTTACAGTAAAGAGTCCATAGTCTCACTGCTCTTACAGTAAAGAGTCCATAGTCTCACTGCTCTTACAGTAAAGAGTCCATAGTCTCACTGCTCTTACAGTAAAGAGTCCATAGTCTCACTGCTCTTACAGTAAAGAGTCCATAGTCTCACTGCTCTTACAGTAAAGAGTCCATAGTCTCACTGCTCTTACAGTAAAGAGTCCATAGTCTCACTGCTCTTACAGTAAAGAGTCCATAGTCTCACTGCTCTTACAGTAAAGAGTCCATAGTCTCACTGCTCTTACAGTAAAGAGTCCATAGTCTCACTGCTCTTACAGTAAAGAGTCCATAGTCTCACTGCTCTTACAGTATAGAGTCCATAGTCTCACTGCTCTTACAGTAAAGAGTCCATAGTCTCACTGCTCTTACAGTAAAGAGTCCATAGTCTCACTGCTCTTACAGTATAGAGTCCATAGTCTCACTGCTCTTACAGTAAAGAGTCCATAGTCTCACTGCTCTTACAGTAAAGAGTCCATAGTCTCACTGCTCTTACAGTAAAGAGTCCATAGTCTCACTGCTCTTACAGTAAAGAGTCCATAGTCTCACTGCTCTTACAGTAAAGAGTCCATAGTCTCACTGCTCTTACAGTAAAGAGTCCATAGTCTCACTGCTCTTACAGTAAAGAGTCCATAGTCTCACTGCTCTTACAGTAAAGAGTCCATAGTCTCACTGCTCTTACAGTAAAGAGTCCATAGTCTCACTGCTCTTACAGTAAAGAGTCCATAGTCTCACTGCTCTTACAGTAAAGAGTCCATAGTCTCACTGCTCTTACAGTAAAGAGTCCATAGTCTCACTGCTCTTACAGTAAAGAGTCCATAGTCTCACTGCTCTTACAGTAAAGAGTCCATAGTCTCACTGCTCTTACAGTATAGAGTCCATAGTCTCACTGCTCTTACAGTAAAGAGTCCATAGTCTCACTGCTCTTACAGTAAAGAGTCCATAGTCTCACTGCTCTTACAGTAAAGAGTCCATAGTCTCACTGCTCTTACAGTAAAGAGTCCATAGTCTCACTGCTCTTATAGTAAAGAGTCCATAGTCTCACTGCTCTTACAGTAAAGAGTCCATAGTCTCACTGCTCTTACAGTAAAGAGTCCATAGTCTCACTGCTCTTACAGTATAGAGTCCATAGTCTCACTGCTCTTACAGTAAAGAGTCCATAGTCTCACTGCTCTTACAGTATAGAGTCCATAGTCTCACTGCTCTTACAGTAAAGAGTCCATAGTCTCACTGCTCTTACAGTATAGAGTCCATAGTCTCACTGCTCTTACAGTATAGAGTCCATAGTCTCACTGCTCTTACAGTAAAGAGTCCATAGTCTCACTGCTCTTACAGTAAAGAGTCCATAGTCTCACTGCTCTTACAGTAAAGAGTCCATAGTCTCACTGCTCTTACAGTATAGAGTCCATAGTCTCACTGCTCTTACAGTAAAGAGTCCATAGTCTCACTGCTCTTACAGTAAAGAGTCCATAGTCTCACTGCTCTTACAGTAAAGAGTCCATAGTCTCACTGCTCTTACAGTATAGAGTCCATAGTCTCACTGCTCTTACAGTCATAGAGTCCATAGTCTCACTGCTCTTACAGTAAAGAGTCCATAGTCTCACTGCTCTTACAGTAAAGAGTCCATAGTCTCACTGCTCTTACAGTAAAGAGTCCATAGTCTCACTGCTCTTACAGTATAGAGTCCATAGTCTCACTGCTCTTACAGTATAAGAGTCCATAGTCTCACTGCTCTTACAGTATAGAGTCCATAGTCTCACTGCTCTTACAGTAAAGAGTCCATAGTCTCACTGCTCTTACAGTAAAGAGTCCATAGTCTCACTGCTCTTACAGTAAAGAGTCCATAGTCTCACTGCTCTTACAGTAAAGAGTCCATAGTCTCACTGCTCTTACAGTAAAGAGTCCATAGTCTCACTGCTCTTACAGTAAAGAGTCCATAGTCTCACTGCTCTTACAGTAAGAGTCCATAGTCTCACTGCTCTTACAGTAAAGAGTCCATAGTCTCACTGCTCTTACAGTATAGAGTCCATAGTCTCACTGCTCTTACAGTATAGAGTCCATAGTCTCACTGCTCTTACAGTAAAGAGTCCATAGTCTCACTGCTCTTACAGTATAGAGTCCATAGTCTCACTGCTCTTACAGTAAAGAGTCCATAGTCTCACTGCTCTTACAGTAAAGAGTCCATAGTCTCACTGCTCTTACAGTAAAGAGTCCATAGTCTCACTGCTCTTACAGTATAGAGTCCATAGTCTCACTGCTCTTACAGTATAGAGTCCATAGTCTCACTGCTCTTACAGTATAGAGTCCATAGTCTCACTGCTCTTACAGTAAAGAGTCCATAGTCTCACTGCTCTTACAGTAAAGAGTCCATAGTCTCACTGCTCTTACAGTAAAGAGTCCATAGTCTCACTGCTCTTACAGTAAAGAGTCCATAGTCTCACTGCTCTTACAGTAAAGAGTCCATAGTCTCACTGCTCTTACAGTAAAGAGTCCATAGTCTCACTGCTCTTACAGTATAAGAGTCCATAGTCTCACTGCTCTTACAGTAAAGAGTCCATAGTCTCCACTGCTCTTACAGTAAAGAGTCCATAGTCTCACTGCTCTTACAGTAAAGAGTCCATAGTCTCACTGCTCTTACAGTAAAGAGTCCATAGTCTCACTGCTCTTACAGTAAAGAGTCCATAGTCTCACTGCTCTTACAGTAAAGAGTCCATAGTCTCACTGCTCTTACAGTAAAGAGTCCATAGTCTCACTGCTCTTACAGTATAGAGTCCATAGTCTCACTGCTCTTACAGTAAAGAGTCCATAGTCTCACTGCTCTTACAGTAAAGAGTCCATAGTCTCACTGCTCTTACAGTAAAGAGTCCATAGTCTCACTGCTCTTACAGTAAAGAGTCCATAGTCTCACTGCTCTTACAGTAAAGAGTCCATAGTCTCACTGCTCTTACAGTAAAGAGTCCATAGTCTCACTGCTCTTACAGTAAAGAGTCCATAGTCTCACTGCTCTTACAGTAAAGAGTCCATAGTCTCACTGCTCTTACAGTAAAGAGTCCATAGTCTCACTGCTCTTACAGTATAGAGTCCATAGTCTCACTGCTCTTACAGTAAAGAGTCCATAGTCTCACTGCTCTTACAGTAAAGAGTCCATAGTCTCACTGCTCTTACAGTAAAGAGTCCATAGTCTCACTGCTCTTACAGTAAAGAGTCCATAGTCTCACTGCTCTTACAGTATAGAGTCCATAGTCTCACTGCTCTTACAGTATAGAGTCCATAGTCTCACTGCTCTTACAGTAAAGAGTCCATAGTCTCACTGCTCTTACAGTAAAGAGTCCATAGTCTCACTGCTCTTACAGTATAGAGTCCATAGTCTCACTGCTCTTACAGTATAGAGTCCATAGTCTCACTGCTCTTACAGTAAGAGTCCATAGTCTCACTGCTCTTACAGTAAAGAGTCCATAGTCTCACTGCTCTTACAGTATAGAGTCCATAGTCTCACTGCTCTTACAGTATAGAGTCCATAGTCTCACTGCTCTTACAGTAAAGAGTCCATAGTCTCACTGCTCTTACAGTACAGAGTCCATAGTCTCACTGCTCTTACAGTATAGAGTCCATAGTCTCACTGCTCTTACAGTAAAGAGTCCATAGTCTCACTGCACTTACAGTAAAGAGTCCATAGTCTCACTGCTTTTACAGTAATGAGTCCATAGTCTCACTGCTCTTACAGTAAAGAGTCCATAGTCTCACTGCTCTTACAGTATAGAGTCCATAGTCTCACTGCTCTTACAGTATAGAGTCCATAGTCTCACTGCTCTTACAGTATAGAGTCCATAGTCTCACTGCTCTTACAGTAAAGCAGTCCATAGTCTCACTGCTCTTACAGTAAAGAGTCCATAGTCTCACTGCTCTTACAGTAATAGAGTCCATAGTCTCACTGCTCTTACAGTAAAGAGTCCATAGTCTCACTGCTCTTACAGTAAAGAGTCCATAGTCTCACTGCTCTTACAGTATAGAGTCCATAGTCTCACTGCTCTTACAGTAAAGAGTCCATAGTCTCACTGCTCTTACAGTAAAGAGCCCATAGTCTCACTGCTCTTACAGTAAAGAGTCCATAGTCTCACTGCTCTTACAGTAAAGAGCCCATAGTCTCACTGCTCTTACAGTAAAGAGCCCATAGTCTCACTGCTCTTACAGTAAAGAGTCCATAGTCTCACTGCTCTTACAGTCAAGAGTCCATAGTCTCACTGCTCTTACAGTAAAGAGTCCATAGTCTCACTGCTCTTACAGTATAGAGTCCATAGTCTCACTGCTCTTACAGTATAGAGCCCATAGTCTCACTGCTCTTACAGTAAAGAGCTTATAGTCTCACTGCTCTTACAGTAAAGAGCTTATAGTCTCACTGCTCTTACAGTAAAGAGCCCATAGTCTCACTGCTCTTACAGTAAAGAGTCCATAGTCTCACTGCTCTTACAGTAAAGAGTCCATAGTCTCACTGCTCTTACAGTATAGAGTCCATAGTCTCACTGCTCTTACAGTATAGAATCCATAGTCTCACTGCTCTTACAGTAAAGAGTCCATAGTCTCACTGCTCTTACAGTAAAGTGTCCATAGTCTCACTGCTCTTACAGTATAGAGTCCAGAGTCTCACTGCTGTTACAGTATAGAGTCCAGAGTCTCACTACTAGAGATGAGCGAACACCTGGAAGTTCGGGTTCGGGAAGTTCGGCTGAACTTCCCGAAAATGTTCGGGTTCGGGATCTGAACTCGACCCGAACTTTATCCCGAACCCGAACCCCATTGAAGTCAATGGGGACCCGAACTTTTAGGCATTAAAATGGCTGTAAAATAGTCCAGGAAAGGGCTAGAGGGCTGCCAAAGGCAGCAAAATGTAGGTAAATCCCCTGCAAACAAATGTGGATAGGGAAATTAATAAAAAAAAAAAAATAATAATTTAACCAATATCAATTGAAGAGAGGTCCCACTGCAAGGAATCATGCGTCATATCACCCACCACTGGAGAAGGCCACTTTCAGTTATTTTGGCCCCAGCACCCAGACAGAGGAGAGAGGTCCCACTGCAAGGAATCATGCGTCATATCAACCACCACCGGAGAAGGCCACTCTCATGTATTTTGGACCAGCACCCAGACAGAGGAGAGAGGTCCCACAGCAAGGAATCATGCGTCATATCATCCACCACCGGAGAAGGCCACTCTCATTTATTTGGGACCAGCACCCAGACAGAGGAGAGAGGTCCCACAGCAAGGAATCATGCGTGATATCACCCACCACCGGAGAAGGCCACTCTCAGTTATTTCGGCCCAGCACCCAGACCGAGGATACAGGTCCCACAGCAAGGAATCATGCGTCATATCAACCACCACTGGAGAAGGCCACTCTCATTATTTGGCCCCAGCACCCAGACAGAGGTACAGGTCCCACAGCAGGAATCATGCCTCATATCACCACCACCGGAGAAGGCCACTTTCAGTTATTCGGACCTAGCACCCAGACAGAGGAGAGAGGTCCCACAGCAAGGAATCATGCGTCATATCACCCACCACACGGAGAAGGCCACTTTCAGTTATTTCGGCCCAGCACCCAGACCGAGGATACAGGTCCCACAGCAAGGAATCATGCGTCATATCAACCACCACCGGAGAAGGCCACTCTCATTTATTTGGCCCCAGCACCCAGACAGAGGATACAGGTTCCACAGCAAGGAATCATGCCTCATATCAACCACCACCGGAGAAGGCCACTTTCAGTTATTTCGGACCAGCACCCAGACAGAGGAGAGAGGTCCCACAGCAAGGAATCATGCGTCATATCACCCACCAATGGAGAAGGCCACTTTCAGTTATTTCGGCCCCAGCACCCAGACAGAGGATAGAGGTCCCACAGCAAGGAATCATGCGTCATATCACCCACCACTGGAGAAGGCCACTTTCAGTTATTTATGCCCCAGCACCCAGACAGAGGAGAGAGGTCCCACAGCAAGGAATCATGCGTCATATCACCCACCACTGGAGAAGGCCACTCTCATTTATTTATGCCCCAGCACCCAGACAGAGGAGAGAGGTCCCACAGCAAGGAATCATGCGTCATATCACCCACCACTGGAGAAGGCCACTTTCAGTTATTTCGTGCCCCAGCACCCAGACAGAGGAGAGAGGTCCCACAGCAAGGAATCATGCGTCATATCACCCACCACTGGAGAAGGCCACTTTCAGTTATTTCGGCCCCAGCACCCAGACAGAGGAGAGAGGTCCCACATCAAGGAATCATGCGTCATATCACCCACCATTGGAGAAGGCCACTCTCATTTATTTATGCCCCAGCACCCAGACAGAGGAGAGAGGTCCCACAGCAAGGAATCATGCGTCATATCACCCACCACTGGAGAAGGCCACTTTCAGGTATTTATACCCCAACACCCAGACTGAGGAGAGAGGTCCCACAGCAAGGAATAACGCGTCATATCACCCACCACTGGAGAAGACCACTTTCAGATATTTAGGCCAGGCACACAGACCGAGGAGAGAGGTCCCACAGCAAGGAATCATGCGTCTTATCACCCACCACTGGAGAAGGCCACTTTCAGTTATTTCGGCCCAGCACCCAGACAGAGGAGAGAGGTCCCACAGCAAGGAATCATGCGCCATATCACCCACCACCGGAGAAGGCCACTTTCAGTTATTTCGGCCCAGCACCCAGACCGAGGATACAGGTCCCACAGCAAGGAATCATGCTTTCATATCACCCACCACTGGAGAAGGGCACTTTCAGTTATTTCGTCCCAGCACCCAGACAGAGGAGAGAGGTCCCACAGCAAGGAATCATGCGTCATATCACCCACCACTGGAGAAGGCCACTTTCAGTTATTTCGGCCCAGCACCCAGACCGAGGATACAGGTCCCACAGCAAGGAATCATGTGTCATATCACCCACCACTGGAGAAGGCCACACTTAGTTATTTCGGCCCCAGCACCCAGACAGAGGAGAGAGGTCCCACAGCAAGGAATCATGTGTCATATCACCCACCACTGGAAAAGGCCACTTTCAGTTATTTATGCCCCACCACCCAGACAGAGGAGAGAGGTCCCACAGCAAGGAATCATGCGTCATATCACCCACCAACGGAGAAGGCCACTTACAGTTATTTCGGCCCCAGCACCCAGACAGAGGAGAGAGGTCCCACAGCAAGGAATGATGCGTCATATCACCCACCACCGGAGAAGGCCACTTTCAGTTATTTCGGCCCCAGCACCCATACAGAGGAGAGAGGTCCTACAGAAAGGAATCATGCGTCATATCACCCAACACTGGAGAGGGCCACTTTCAGTTATTTATGCCCCACCACCCAGACAGAGGAGAGAGGTCCCACAGCAAAGAATCATGCTCTTACAGTATAGAGTCCATAGTCTCACTGCTCTTACAGTAAAGAGTCCATAGTCTCACTGCTCTTACAGTAAGAGTCCATAGTCTCACTGCTCTTACAGTAAAGAGTCCATAGTCTCACTGCTCTTACAGTATAGAGTCCATAGTCTCACTGCTCTTACAGTATAGAGTCCATAGTCTCACTGCTCTTACAGTATAGAGTCCATAGTCTCACTGCTCTTACAGTATAGAGTCCATAGTCTCACTGCTCTTACAGTATAGAGTCCATAGTCTCACTGCTCTTACAGTATAGAGTCCATAGTCTCACTGCTCTTACAGTATAGAGTCCATAGTCTCACTGCTCTTACAGTATAGAGTCCATAGTCTCACTGCTCTTACAGTATAGAGTCCATAGTCTCACTGCTCTTACAGTATAAAGAGTCCATAGTCTCACTGCTCTTACAGTATAGAGTCCATAGTCTCACTGCTCTTACAGTATAGAGTCCATAGTCTCACTGCTCTTACAGTAAAGAGTCCATAGTCTCACTGCTCTTACAGTAAAGAGTCCATAGTCTCACTGCTCTTACAGTATAGAGTCCATAGTCTCACTGCTCTTACAGTATAGAGTCCATAGTCTCACTGCTCTTACAGTATAGAGTCCATAGTCTCCTGCTCTTACAGTATAGAGTCCATAGTCTCACTGCTCTTACAGTATAGAGTCCATAGTCTCACTGCTCTTACAGTATAGAGTCCATAGTCTCACTGCTCTTACAGTATAGAGTCCATAGTCTCACTGCTCTTACAGTAAGAGTCCATAGTCTCACTGCTCTTACAGTAAAGAGTCCATAGTCTCACTGCTCTTACAGTAAAGAGTCCATAGTCTCACTGCTCTTACAGTATAGAGTCCATAGTCTCACTGCTCTTGCAGTATAGAGTCATAGTCTCACTGCTCTTACAGTATAGAGTCCATAGTCTCACTGCTCTTACAGTAAAGAGTCCATAGTCTCACTGCTCTTACAGTATAGAGTCCATAGTCTCACTGCTCTTACAGTATAGAGTCCATAGTCTCACTGCTCTTACAGTATAGAGTCCATAGTCTCACTGCTCTTACAGTATAGAGTCCATAGTCTCCACTGCTCTTACAGTATAGAGTCCATAGTCTCACTGCTCTTACAGTATAGAGTCCATAGTCTCACTGCTCTTACAGTATAGAGTCCATAGTCTCACTGCTCTTACAGTAAAGAGTCCATAGTCTCACTGCTCTTACAGTAAAGAGTCCATAGTCTCACTGCTCTTACAGTATAGAGTCCATAGTCTCACTGCTCTTACAGTATAGAGTCCATAGTCTCACTGCTCTTACAGTAAAGAGTCCATAGTCTCACTGCTCTTACAGTATAGAGTCCATAGTCTCACTGCTCTTACAGTATAGAGTCCATAGTCTCACTGCTCTTACAGTAAAGCAGTCCATAGTCTCACTGCTCTTACAGTAAAGAGTCCATAGTCTCACTGCTCTTACAGTAAAGAGTCCATAGTCTCACTGCTCTTACAGTAAAGAGTCCATAGTCTCACTGCTCTTACAGTAAAGAGTCCATAGTCTCACTGCTCTTACAGTATAGAGTCCATAGTCTCACTGCTCTTACAGTAAAGAGTCCATAGTCTCACTGCTCTTACAGTAAAGAGTCCATAGTCTCACTGCTCTTACAGTAAAGAGTCCATAGTCTCACTGCTCTTACAGTATAAGAGTCCATAGTCTCACTGCTCTTACAGTAAAGAGCCCATAGTCTCACTGCTCTTACAGTAAAGAGTCCATAGTCTCACTGCTCTTACAGTAAAGAGTCCATAGTCTCACTGCTCTTACAGTAAAGAGTCCATAGTCTCACTGCTCTTACAGTAAAGAGTCCATAGTCTCACTGCTCTTACAGTATAGAGTCCATAGTCTCACTGCTCTTACAGTATAGAGTCCATAGTCTCACTGCTCTTACAGTAAAGAGTCCATAGTCTCACTGCTCTTACAGTAAAGAGTCCATAGTCTCACTGCTCTTACAGTAAAGAGTCCATAGTCTCACTGCTCTTACAGTAAAGAGTCCATAGTCTCACTGCTCTTACAGTAAAGAGTCCATAGTCTCACTGCTCTTACAGTAAAGAGTCCATAGTCTCACTGCTCTTACAGTATAGAGTCCATAGTCTCACTGCTCTTACAGTATAGAGTCCATAGTCTCACTGCTCTTACAGTATAGAGTCCATAGTCTCACTGCTCTTACAGTAAGAGTCCATAGTCTCACTGCTCTTACAGTAAAGAGTCCATAGTCTCACTGCTCTTACAGTAAAGAGTCCATAGTCTCACTGCTCTTACAGTAAAGAGTCCATAGTCTCACTGCTCTTACAGTATAGAGTCCATAGTCTCACTGCTCTTACAGTATAGAGTCCATAGTCTCACTGCTCTTACAGTAAAGAGTCCATAGTCTCACTGCTCTTACAGTATAGAGTCCATAGTCTCACTGCTCTTACAGTAAATAGTCCATAGTCTCACTGCTCTTACAGTAAAGAGTCCATAGTCTCACTGCTCTTACAGTAAAGAGTCCAGAGTCTCACTGCTCTTACAGTAATGAGTCCATAGTCTCACTGCTCTTACAGTCAAGAGTCCATAGTCTCACTGCTCTTACAGTAAAGAGTCCATAGTCTCACTGCTCTTACAGTAAAGAGTCCATAGTCTCACTGCTCTTACAGTAAAGAGTCCATAGTCTCACTGCTCTTACAGTAAAGAGCCCATAGTCTCAATGCTCTTACAGTAAAGAGTCCATAGTCTCACTGCTCTTACAGTAAAGAGCCCATAGTCTCACTGCTCTTACAGTAAAGAGCCCATAGTCTCACTGCTCTTACAGTAAAGAGTCCATAGTCTCACTGCTCTTACAGTAAGAGTCCATAGTCTCACTGCTCTTATAGTAAAGAGTCCATAGTCTCACTGCTCTTACAGTAATGAGTCCATAGTCTCACTGCTCTTACAGTATAGAGTCCATAGTCTCACTGCTCTTACAGTATAGAGTCCATAGTCTCACTGCTCTTACAGTATAGAGTCCATAGTCTCACTGCTCTTACAGTAAAGAGTCCATAGTCTCACTGCTCTTACAGTAAAGAGTCCATAGTCTCACTGCTCTTACAGTATAGAGTCCATAGTCTCACTGCTCTTACAGTAAAGAGTCCATAGTCTCACTGCTCTTACAGTAAAGAGTCCATAGTCTCACTGCTCTTACAGTAAGAGTCCATAGTCTCACTGCTCTTACAGTATAGAGTCCATAGTCTCACTGCTCTTACAGTATAGAGTCCATAGTCTCACTGCTCTTACAGTAAAGATTCATAGTCTCACTGCTCTTACAGTAAAGAGTCCATAGTCTCACTGCTCTTACAGTATAGAGTCCATAGTCTCACTGCTCTTACAGTAAAGAGTCCATAGTCTCACTGCTCTTACAGTAAAGAGTCCATAGTCTCACTGCTCTTACAGTAAAGAGTCCATAGTCTCACTGCTCTTACAGTAAAGAGTCCATAGTCTCACTGCTCTTACAGTATAGAGTCCATAGTCTCACTGCTCTTACAGTAAAGAGTCCATAGTCTCACTGCTCTTACAGTACAGAGTCCATAGTCTCACTGCTCTTACAGTACAGAGTCCATAGTCTCACTGCTCTTACAGTAAAGAGTCCATAGTCTCACTGCTCTTACAGTAAAGAGTCCATAGTCTCACTGCTCTTACAGTAAAGAGTCCATAGTCTCACTGCTCTTACAGTAATGAGTCCATAGTCTCACTGCTCTTACAGTAAAGAGTCCATAGTCTCACTGCTCTTACAGTATAGAGTCCATAGTCTCACTGCTCTTACAGTAAAGAGTCCATAGTCTCACTGCTCTTACAGTAAAGAGTCCATAGTCTCACTGCTCTTACAGTAAAGAGTCCATAGTCTCACTGCTCTTACAGTAAAGAGTCCATAGTCTCACTGCTCTTACAGTATAGAGTCCATAGTCTCACTGCTCTTACAGTATAGAGTCCATAGTCTCACTGCTCTTACAGTATAGAGTCCATAGTCTCACTGCTCTTACAGTATAGAGTCCATAGTCTCACTGCTCTTACAGTATAGAGTCCATAGTCTCACTGCTCTTACAGTATAGAGTCCATAGTCTCACTGCTCTTACAGTATAGAGTCCATAGTCTCACTGCTCTTACAGTAAAGAGCCCATAGTCTCACTGCTCTTACAGTAAAGAGTCCATAGTCTCACTGCTCTTACAGTAAAGAGTCCATAGTCTCACTGCTCTTACAGTAAAGAGTCCATAGTCTCACTGCTCTTACAGTATAGAGTCCATAGT
Source organism: Bufotes viridis (assembly GCA_033119425.1). Taxonomy (NCBI): domain Eukaryota; kingdom Metazoa; phylum Chordata; class Amphibia; order Anura; family Bufonidae; genus Bufotes; species Bufotes viridis. The sequence goes on along the minus strand of JAKVIS010000574.1, from coordinate 33,465 downwards.
CTCACTGCTCTTACAGTATAGAGTCCATAGTCTCACTGCTCTTACAGTATAAGAGTCCATAGTCTCACTGCTCTTACAGTATAGAGTCCATAGTCTCACTGCTCTTACAGTATAGAGTCCATAGTCTCACTGCTCTTACAGTAAAGAGTCCATAGTCTCACTGCTCTTACAGTAAAAGAGTCCATAGTCTCACTGCTCTTACAGTAAAGAGTCCATAGTCTCACTGCTCTTACAGTAAAGAGTCCATAGTCTCACTGCTCTTACAGTATAGAGTCCATAGTCTCACTGCTCTTACAGTATAGAGTCCATAGTCTCACTGCTCTTACAGTAAAGAGTCCATAGTCTCACTGCTCTTACAGTAAAGAGTCCATAGTCTCACTGCTCTTACAGTAAAGAGTCCATAGTCTCACTGCTCTTACAGTAAAGAGTCCATAGTCTCACTGCTCTTACAGTAAAGAGTCCATAGTCTCACTGCTCTTACAGTAAAGAGTCCATAGTCTCACTGCTCTTACAGTAAAGAGTCCATAGTCTCACTGCTCTTACAGTAAAGAGTCCATAGTCTCACTGCTCTTACAGTAAAGAGTCCATAGTCTCACTGCTCTTACAGTAAAGAGTCCATAGTCTCACTGCTCTTACAGTAAAGAGTCCATAGTCTCACTGCTCTTACAGTAAGAGTCCATAGTCTCACTGCTCTTACAGTAAAAGAGTCCATAGTCTCACTGCTCTTACAGTAAAGAGTCCATAGTCTCACTGCTCTTACAGTAAAGAGTCCATAGTCTCACTGCTCTTACAGTAAAGAGTCCATAGTCTCACTGCTCTTACAGTAAAGAGTCCATAGTCTCACTGCTCTTACAGTAAAGAGTCCATAGTCTCACTGCTCTTACAGTATAGAGTCCATAGTCTCACTGCTCTTACAGTATAGAATCCATAGTCTCACTGCTCTTACAGTAAAGAGTCCATAGTCTCACTGCTCTTACAGTAAAGTGTCCATAGTCTCACTGCTCTTACAGTATAGAGTCCAGAGTCTCACTGCTGTTACAGTATAGAGTCCAGAGTCTCACTACTAGAGATGAGCGAACACCTGGAAGTTCGGGTTCGGGAAGTTCGGCTGAACTTCCCGAAAATGTTCGGGTTCGGGATCTGAACTCGACCCGAACTTTATCCCGAACTCGAACCCCATTGAAGTCAATGGGGACCCGAACTTTTAGGCATTAAAATGGCTGTAAAATAGTCCAGGAAAGGGCTAGAGGGCTGCCAAAGGCAGCAAAATGTAGGTAAATCCCCTGCAAACAAATGTGGATAGGGAAATTAATAAAAAAAAAAATAATAATTTAACCAATATCAATTGAAGAGAGGTCCCACTGCAAGGAATCATGCGTCATATCACCCACCACTGGAGAAGGCCACTTTCAGTTATTTTGGCCCCAGCACCCAGACAGAGAGAGAGGTCCCACAGCAAGGAATCATGCGTCATATCACCCACCACCGGAGAAGGCCACTCTCATGTTATTTTGGACCCAGCACCCAGACAGAGGAGAGAGGTCCCACAGCAAGGAATCATGCGTCATATCAACCACCACTGGAGAAGGCCACTTTCATTTATTTGGGACCCAGCACCCAGACAGAGGAGAGAGGTCCCACAGCAAGGAATCATGCGTCATATCACCCACCACTGGAGAAGGCCACTCTCAGTTATTTCAGCCCAGCACCCAGACAGAGGATGAGGTCCCACAGCAAGGAATCATGCGTCATATCACCCACCACTGGAGAAGGCCACTTTCAGTTATTTGGCCCCAGCACCCAGACAGGAGAGAGGTCCCACAGCAAGGAATCATGCGTCATATCACCCACCACTGGAGAAGGCCACTTTCAGTTATTTCGGCCCAGCACCCAGACAGAGGAGAGAGGTCCCACAGCAAGGAATCATGCGTCATATCACCCACCACTGGAGAAGGCCACTTTCAGTTATTTCGGCCCAGCACCCAGACAGAGGAGAGGGTCCCACAGCAAGGAATCATGCGTCATATCACCCACCACTGGAGAAAGGCCACTTTCAGTTATTTCGGCCCCAGCACCCAGACCGAGGATACAGGTCCCACAGCAAGGAATCATGTGTCATATCACCCACCACTGGAGAAGGCCACATTTCAGTTATTTCGGCCCCAGCACCCAGACAGAGGAGAGAGGTCCCACAGCAAGGAATCATGTGTCATATCACCCACCACTGGAGAAGGCCACTTTCAGTTATTTATGCCCCACCACCCAGACAGAGGAGAGGTCCCACAGCAAGGAATCATGCGTCATATCACCCACCAACGGAGAAGGCCACTTACAGTTATTTCGGCCCCAGCACCCAGACAGAGGAGAGGTCCCACAGCAAGGAATGATGCGTCATATCACCCACCACCGGAGAAGGCCACTTTCAGTTATTTCGGCCCCAGCACCCAGACAGAGAGAGGTCCTACAGAAAGGAATCATGCGTCATATCACCCAACACTGGAGAGGGCCACTTTCAGTTATTTATGCCCCACCACCCAGACAGAGGAGAGAGGTCCCACAGCAAAGAATCATGCGTCATATCACCCACCACTGGAGAAGGCCACTTTCAGTTATTTCGGCCCAGCACCCAGACAGAGGAGAGAGGTCCCACAGCAAGGAATCATGCGTCATATCACCCACCACTGGAGAAGGCCACTTTCAGTTATTTCGGCCCCAGCACCCAGACAGAGGAGAGAGGTCCCACAGCAAGGAATCATGCGTCATATCACACATCACTGAAAAAGGCCACTTTCAGTTATTTATGCCCCACCCCCCAGACAGAGGAGAGAGGTCCCACAGCAAGGAATCATGCGTCATATCACCGCCACCACCGGAGAAGGCCACTTTCAGTTATTTCGGCCCCAGCACCCAGACAGAGGAGAGAGGTCCCACAGCAAGGAATCATGCGTCATATCACCCACCACTGGAGAAGGCCACTTTTAGTTATTTCGGCACAGCACCCAGACAGAGGAGAGAGGTCCCACAGCAAGGAATCATGCGTCACATCACCCACCACTGGAGAAGGCCACTTTCAGTTATTTCGGCCCCACCACCCAGAAAGAGGAGAGGTTCATTCAACTTTGGGTTGCACCGCAAGATCATGGTAAAGTTAAAAAAATGAGGATTCAATAAAGAAGTGCCTCGGAGTACAAGAATACATGGTTGAGGGGGAGGCAGTTATAAATGTCTATTCTGCACAAGGGAGGGACAGGTCCTGTGGGATCCATGCCTGGTTCATTTTTATGAACGTCAGCTTGTCCACGTTGGCTGTGGACAGGCTGCTGCGTTTTCAGTAATGACGCCCCCTGCCGTGCTGAATACACGTTCAGACAAAACGCTGGCCGCCGACCAGGCCAGCACCTCCAAGGCATAAAATGCTAACTCTGGCCACGTTGACAATTTAGAGACCCAGAAGTTGAATGGGGCCGAACAATCAGTCAGTGCGTACAGGAGTGTGCAGACGTACTGTTCAACCATGTTAGTGAAATGCTGCCTCCTGCTAACACGTTCCGTATCAGGTGGTGGTGCAGTTAGCTGTCGCGTGGAGACAAAACTTTTCCACATTTCTGCCATGCTAACCCTGCCATCAGAGGAGCTGGCCGTGACACAGCTGCGTTGGTGACCTCTTGCTCCTCCTCTGCCTTCGCCTTGGGCCTCCACCTGTTCCCCTGTGACTTTTGGGAATGCTCTCAGGAGCGCGTCTACCAGCGTGCGCTTGTACTCGCGCATCTTCCTATCAAGCTCCAGTGCAGGAAGTAAGGTGGGCACATTGTCTTTGTACCGGGGATCCAGCAGGGTGACAACTCAGTAGTCCGCACACGTTAAAATGTGGGCAACTCTGCTGTCGTTGTTCAGGCACTGCAGCATGTAGTCGCTCATGTGTGCCAGGCTCCCTAGAGGTAAGGCCAAGCTGTCCTCTGTGGAAGGCGTATCGTCATCATCCTCCGTATCCCCCCAGCCACGCACCAGTGATGGGCCTGAGCTGTGTCGGGTGCCACCCCGCTTTGAACCTGCTTCATCCTCATCCTCCTCCACCTCATCCTCGTCCTCCAGTAGTGGGCCCTGGCTGGCCACATTTGTACCTGGCCTCTGCTGTTGCAAAAAACCTCCCTCTGAGCCACTTCTAACAGACTGGCCTGAAAGTGCTAAAAATTACCCCTCATCCTCCTCCTCCTCCTGGGCCACCTCCTCTTCCATCATCGCCCTAAGCGTTTTCTCAAGGAGACATAGAAGTGGTATTGTAACGCTAATAACGGCGTCATCGCCACTGGCCATGTTGGTGGAGTACTCGAAACAGCGCAACAGGGCACACAGGTCTCGCATGGAGGCCCAATCATTGGTGGTGAAGTGGTGCTGTTCCGCAGTGCGACTGACGCGTGCGTGCTGCAGCTGAAACTCCACTATGGCCTGCTGCTGCTCGCACAGTCTCTCCAGCATGTGCAAGGTGGAGTTCCACCTGGTGGGCACGTCGCATATGAGGCGGTGAGCGGGAAGGCTGAAGTTCCGCTGTAGCGCAGACAGACGAGCAGCGGCAGGATGTGAACGCCGGAAGCGCGCACAGACGACCCTCACTTTATGCAGCAGCTCTGACATGTCGGGGTAGTTGTGAATGAACTTCTGCACCACCAAATTCAGCACATGCGCCAGGCAAGGGATGTGCTTCAAACCGGCTAGTCCCAGAGCTGCCACGAGATTTCGCCCATTATCGCACACCACCAGGCCGGGCTTGAGGCCCACCGGCAGAAACCACTGGTCGGTCTGTTGTTCAATACCCCGCCACAACTCCTGCGCGGTGTGGGGCCTGTCCCCCAAACATATGAGTTTCAGAATGGCCTGCTGATGTTTACCCCGAGCTGTACTGAAGTTGGTGGTGAAGGTGTGTGGCTGACTGGATGAGCTGGTGGAAGCAGAGGAGGAGGAAGCCGAGTAGGAGGAGGAGGCTACAGGAGGCAAAGAATGATGCCCTGCGATCCTTGGCGGCGGAAGGACGTGCGCCAAGGAACTCTCCGCCTGGGGCACAGCCGCCACTACATTTACCCAGTGTGCAGTTAGGGAGATATAGCGTCCCTGGCCGTGCTTACTGGTCCACGTATCTGTGGTTAGGTGGACCCTGCCACAGATGGCGTTGCGCAGTGCACACTTGATTTTATCGGATACTTGGTTGTGCAGGAAGGCACGGCTGTCTTGGAGAAGTAGTGGCGGCTGGGGACAACATACTGTGGGACAGCCATGGACATCAGCTGTTTGAAGCTGTCTGTGTCCACCAGCCGGAATGACAGCATTTCAAAGGCCAGTAGTTTAGAAATGCTGGCATTCAGGCCCAGGGCTCGAGGGTGGCTAGGTGGGAATTTACGCTTTCTCTCCAAGGTTTGTGAGATGGAGAGCTGAACGCTGCCGTGTGACATGGTGGAGATGCTTGGTGAGCAGGTGGTGGTGTCGGTGGCACATCCTCTGTTTGGTGGGCGGCAGGTGCCAACATTCCTCCCGAGGCGCGAGGAAGAGGCCGAGGCAGCAGCAGAAGAGGGAGCAGGGGGAGCCTAGAGTGAGTTCCTTGCTTTTAAGGTGTTTACTCCACTGCAGTTCATGCTTTGCATGTAGATGCCTGGTCATGCAGGTTGTGCTAAGGTTCAGAACGTTAATGCCTCGCTTCAGGCTCTGATGGCACAGGGTGCAAACCACTCGGGTCTTGTCGTCAGCACATTGTTTAAAGAAGTGCCATGCCAGGGAACTCCTTGAAGCTGCCTTTGGGGTGCTCGGTCCCTGGTGGCGGTGGCCAGTAGCAGGCGAACTCTCTTGGCGGCAGCTGGTCTGCTTTTGCCCCCTGCTCCCTCTTTTGCTACGCTGTTGTCTCGGTCTCACCACTGCCTCTTCCTCTGAACTATGAAAGTCAGTGGCACGACCTTCATTCCATGTGGGGTCTAGGACCTCATCGTCCCCTGCATCGTCTTCCACACAGTCTTCCTCCCTGTCCTCCTGTTCGGTCTGCACACTGCAGAAAGAGCGCAGCAGTTGGCACCTGTGTTTCGTCATCATCAGAGGCGTGCGGACTCCGATGAGGTGGTATTCCCATGTCCTCATCATCAGGAAACATCAGTGGTTGTGCATCAGTGCATTCTATGTCTTCCACCACTGGGGAAGGGCTAGGTGGATTTCCTTGGGAAACCCTGCCAGCAGAGTCTTCAAACAGCATAAGAGACTGCTGCATAACTTGAGGCTCAGACAGTTTCCCTGATATGCATGGGGGTGATGTGACAGACTGATGGGCTTGGTTTTCAGGTGCCACCTGTGCGCTTTCTGCAGAAGACTGGGTGGGAGATAATGTTGTGAACATGCTGGATCCACTGTCGCCCACCCAATTGACTAGCGCCTGTACCTGCTCAGGCCTTACCATCCTTAGAACGGCATTGGGCCCCACCAAATATCGCTGTAAATTCTGGTGGGTACTGGAACCTGAGGTAGTTGGTTCACTAGGACGTGTGGCTGTGGCAGAATGGCCACGTCCTCTCCCAGCACCAGAGGGTACACTAACACCACCACGACCGCGTCCGCGTCCCTTACTAGATGTTTTCCTCATTGTTACCGTTCACCAAGCACCACAATAAGAAAAAATATTTGGCCCAATGTATTGATTTCAAATTCAGGCCTTTTTTACAGGCACCTACCACTATCTGCCTATTTATTTATGTAGCATATTCCACTAATCCAGGCACAGCAGTAACCACTGATTTGGGGAATATCTATTGTAGGGCTAGTATTTAGGCCCTGGATGAAAGGTATCCTTTTATGGACAGATTTACACTTGGCCTGCAACAGCTGGGACACCAGATTCAGGGTATTGCTATTTTGGAAATTGAATTTCACCTCAGAACAAAATATATGTTTTGGCGGACACTATTAGGCCCCTTTCACACGGGCGAGTTTTCCGCGCGGGTGCAATGCGTGAGGAGGACGCATTGCACCCGCACTGAATCCGGACCCATTCATTTCTATGGGGCTGTGCACATGAGCGGTGATTTTCACGCATCACTTCTGCGTTGCGTGAAAATCGCAGCATGTTCTATATTCAGCGTTTTTCAACGCAACGCAGGCCCCATAGAAGTGAATGGGGCTGTGGGAAAATCGCAAGCATCCGCAACCAAGTGCGGAGGCGTTGCGATTTTTCCGCATTGTTGCTTAGCAACGGGACCCAATCTCTATTATTTCCCCTTATAACATGGTTATAAGGGGAAATAATAGCATTCCTAATAAAGAATGCATTGTTAAATGAAGAGGAAGGGTTAAAAATAATAAAGTTAACTTACCTTAGCCACTTGATCGCGTAGTCGCGATCTGTCCTCTCTTTCACTGCAGCATCTATGATCTAAAGGACCTGTGATGGCATCACATGGTCAATCACATGGTCCATCACCATGGTAAGATGGACCATGTGATTGGACCATGTGATGTGACGTCATCACAGGTCCTGTAGCTCATAGATGCTGCAGGAAAGAGAGGACAGATCGCGACTACGCGATCAAGTAGCAAAGGTAAGTTAACTTTATTATTTTAACCCCTTCTCTTCATTTAACAATGCATTCTTTATAAAGAATGCTATTATTTCCCTTATAACCATGTTATAAGGGGAAATAATCAATTCTCCAGTAGACCCGAAACCGGACTTCAGTGATGAAGTCCGGCTTCGGGTTGGGTACCAAACATGGCGTTTTTTCTCACGCGCGTGCAAAACGTGTTGCAAACGTTTGCACCCGCGTGGGAAAAACGCACATATTCCCGCAACGCACCCGCCTCTTATCCGGGCGTCAAACATGACGCCCGTGTGCAAGAGGCCTTATACTTTGCCAGCCACAGCTGAAACCACTGATTTACGGTATTGCTATTTTGGCAATTGAATTTCACCACATAAAATAATCTATCCTTTGCCAGACAGCAGACAGTATTATACTTGTCTAGCCAAAGCTGGAACACCAAATTTAGGGGATTGGTATTTGGGCAATTGTATTTAACCCCTTAATAAAATATAGAAATTGCTATCCTGAGTTTCTAGAGGTGACAATTAGCACAGCCAAGCCCCTGATGTAGGATATAGCAAAAAAAAAAAAACTAGTATTGATGGATTGATGGACTTGGTGGCAGCTTTTTCTGGTGCACCACAAGTCACAAAATGGCTGCCGATCACCCCAGAAAATAAGTGACAGAAAAACGCTCTGTGCAGCCTAAAAACCAGCGAGCAAGTAACTAGCAGAAGTTGAATCATTCACAGCTGTAGATCGATCCGTTCATTAGGTGCTGTTGCTGACTTTTCCCTGCCTAATCTCGCCCTCACAGCAGCTGCGTCCTCTCCCTACACTAATCAGAGCAGTGTGACGTGCGGCGCTACGTGACTCCAGCTTAAATAGAGGCTGGGTCACATGCTGCACTTGGCCAATCACAGCCATGCCATTAGTAGGCATGGCTGTGATGGGCTCTTAGGGCAAGAAGTAAAACGCTAGCTGATTGGCTGCTGTGCAGCCCTTCAGAAAGCGGGAAGTAATCGCCGAATAACGAACCCGAACCCGAACTTTTTTGAAAATGTCCGGGTTCGGGTCCGTGTCCCGGACACCCCAAAATTCGGTACGAACCCGAACTATGCTCGAACTGTTCATTTAACACTACTCACTGCTCTTACAGTAAAGAGTCCATAGTCTCACTTCTCATACAGTAAAGAGTCCATAGTCTCACTGCTCTTACAGTATAGAGTCCATAGTCTCACTGCTCTTACAGTAAAGAGTCCATAGTCTCACTGCTCTTACAGTAAATAGTCCATAGTCTCACTGCTCTTACAGTAAAGAGTCCATAGTCTCACTGCTCTTACAGTATAGAGTGCATAGTCTCACTGCTCTTACAGTAAAGAGTCCATAGTCTCACTGCTCTTACAGTAAAGAGTCCATAATCTCACTGCTCTTACAGTAAAGAGTCTATAGTCTCGCTGCTCTTACAGTATAGAGTCCATAGTCTCACTGCTCTTACAGTAAAGAGTCCATAGTCTCACTGCTCTTACAGTAAAGAGTCCATAGTCTCACTGCTCTTACAGTATAGAGTCCATAGTCTCACTGCTCTTACAGTATAGAGTCCATAGTCTCACTGCTCTTACAGTAAAGAGTCCATAGTCTCACTGCTCTTACAGTAAAGAGTCCATAGTCTCACTGCTCTTACAGTAAAGAGTCCATAGTCTCACTGCTCTTACAGTATAGAGTCCATAGTCTCACTGCTCTTACAGTAAAGAGTCCATAGTCTCACTGCTCTTACAGTATAAGAGTCCATAGTCTCACTGCTCTTACAGTAAAGAGTCCATAGTCTCACTGCTCTTACAGTATAGAGTCCATAGTCTCACTGCTCTTACAGTACAGAGTCCATAGTCTCACTGCTCTTACAGTATAGAGTCCATAGTCTCACTGCTCTTACAGTAAAGAGTCCATAGTCTCACTGCTCTTACAGTAAAGAGTCCATAGTCTCACTGCTCTTACAGTATAGAGTCCATAGTCTCACTGCTCTTACAGTATAGAGTCCATAGTCTCACTGCTCTTACAGTATAGAGTCCATAGTCTCACTGCTCTTACAGTAAAGTGTCCATAGTCTCACTGCTCTTACAGTATAGTCCATAGTCTCACTGTTCTTACAGTATAGTGTCCATAGTCTCACTGCTCTTACCATGAAGAATCCTTTTCTATGTTTGTGTACAAACCTTTTTTCCTCCAGACGCAGAGGATGTCCCCTCGTCACAGTCCTGGGGATAAATAGATGATGGGAGTGATCTCTGTACTGACCCCTGATATATTTATACATAGTTATTAGATCTCCCCTCAGTCGTCTTTTTCTAAAGTGAATAACCCTAATTTTGATAACCTTTCAGGGTCCTGTAGTTGCCCCATTCCAGTTATTACTTTAGTTGCCCTCCTCTGAACCCTCTCCAGCTCTGCTATGTCTGCCTTGTTCACAGGAGCCCAGAACTGTACACAGTCCTCCATGTGTGGTCAGACCAGTGATGTGTAAAGTGGTAGGACTATGTTCTCATCACGGGCGTCTATGCCCCTTTGATGCAACCCATTATCTTATTGGCCTTGGCGGCAGCTGCCTGACACTGGTTTTTGCAGCTTAATTTGCTGTTTATTAAAATTCCTAGATCCTTTTCCATGTCAGTGTTACCGAGTGTTTTACCATTTAATATGTACGGGTGACTTGCATTATTCCTTCCCATGTGCATAACTTTAAATTTGTCAGTGTTAAACCTCATCTGCTATTTCTCTGCCCAAGCCTCCAATCTATCCAGATCCCTCTGTAGCCGTATACTGTCCTCTGTAAAATATATATACAGTATACTGTCCTCTGTAGTATATATACAGTATACTGTCCTCTGTAGTATATATACAGTATACTGTCCTCTGTAGTATATATACAGTATACTGTCCTCTGTAGTATATATATACAGTATACTGTCCTCTGTAGTATATATACAGTATACTGTCCTCTGTAGTATATACACAGTATACTGTCCTCTGTAGTATATATACAGTATACTGTCCTCTGTAGTATATATACAGTATACTGTCCTCTGTAGTATATACAGTATACTGTCCTCTGTAGTATATATACAGTATACTGTCCTCTGTAGTATATATACAGTATACTGTCCTCTGTAGTATATATATACAGTATACTGTCCTCTGTAGTATATATACAGTATACTGTCCTCTGTAGTATATATATACAGTATACTGTCCTCTGTAGTATATATACAGTGTACTGTCCTCTGTAGTGTATATACAGTATACTGTCCTCTGTAGTATATATACAGTATACTGTCCTCTGTAGTGTATATACAGTATACTGTCCTCTGTAGTATATATACAGTATACTGTCCTCTGTAGTATATATATACAGCATACTGTCCTCTGTAATATATATACAGTATACTGTCCTCTGTAGTGTATATACAGTATACTGTCCTCTGTAGTATATATACAGTATACGGTCCTCTGTAGTATATACACAGTATACTGTCCTCTGTAGTATATATACAGTATACTGTCCTCTGTAGTATATATATACAGTATACTGTCCTCTGTAGTATATATACAGTATACTGTCCTCTGTAGTATATATACAGTATACTGTCCTCTGTAGTGTATATACAGTATACTGTCCTCTGTAGTATATACACAGTATATTGTCCTCTGTAGTACATATACAGTATACTGTCCTCTGTAGTATATATACAGTATACTGTCCTCTGTAGTATATACACAGTATACTGTCCTCTGTAGCAGAAAACTGTCCTCTTCAGTGTTAATTACTTTACACAGTTTAGTGTTATCTTCAAAAATATATATTTTACTGTGCAGGCCTTCTACAAGATCATTAATAAATATATTGAAGAGAATAGGGCCCAATACTGACCCCTGAGATACCCCACTAGTGACAGTGACCCCTCCAGTACTGACCCCTGAGGTACCCCACTATTGACACTGACCCCTCCAGTACTGACCCCTGTGGTACCCCACTAGTGACAGTGACCTCTCCAGTACTGACCCCTGAGGTACCCCACTAGTGACAGTGACCCCTCCAGTACTGACCCCTGAGGTACCCCACTAGTGACAGTGACCCTCCAGTTCTGACCCCTGAGGTACCCCACTAGTGACAGTGACCCAATCTGAGTGTGTACCGTTAATAACCACCTCTGTTTTCTGTCACTCAGCCAGTTACTTACCCACATACAGACATTTTCTCCCAGTCCGAGCATCCTCATTTTATATACTAACCTTTTATGAGGTACGGTGTCAGGTGCTTTGGAGAAGTCCAGATATACGACATCCATTGATTCACCGCTGTCAAGTCTAGAACTTAAATCCTCATAGAAGCTGATTAAATTACTATCACATGACCGATCCCACATGAAGCCATGCTGATATGGCGGTATTTGCTTATTTCCGTTGAGATCCTCTAAGATAGCATCTCTCAGAAACCCTTCAAACAGTTTACCCACATGACGGCCTATAGTTTCCGGGCTCTGTTTTTGGACCCTTTTGAATATTGGCACCACATTTGCTATGCGCCAATCCTGTGGAACATTCCCTGTTATTATAGAGTCCGTAAATATCAGAAATAAAGGTCTGGCTATGACATTACTTAATTCCCTTAGGATACGGGGTGTATGCCATCTGGTCCTGGCGATTTGTCTATTTTAATCTTTTAAGTCGCTGTTGTACTTCTTCCTGGGTCAGACAGGGCACTTTTAATGGGAATTTACTGTCACATTCTGCATTTCATCTGACAGTTTATTTTCCTCAGTGAATATAGAGGAGAAAAAATATTTAATAGCTTGGCTTTATCCTCATCGCTTTCTGCAACTCCCCTCATTGCTGTGTAGAGGGCCGACCCATTCAGATTTATATTTTTTACCATTTATATAATTGAAGAACATTTTAGGGTTAGTTTTACTCTCTTTGGCAATTAATCTCTCGGTCTCTAGTTTGGCAGTTTTTATTAGTTTTTACATATTCTATTTTTTTCCTTATAGTTTATCAGTGCTTCCTCGCTCCCCTCCTGTTTTAGTGATTTATATGCTTTCTTTTTGTCATTTATTGCCTTCTTTACGGTTCCATTTATCCACATTGGTTTCTTATTGTTTCTTAACCTTTTATTCCTATAAGGTATGTACCTCTCACAATTAGATGTTACAATGCTTTTAAAAATCTCCCATTTTATGGTTGTATTTTTATTTTTGAGGACTTTGTCCCAGTTAGTTAGGGCTATGGCCTCGCTTAGTTGGCTAAATGTACAATTAAAAATAAAAACAGTTATTGGCGACTACCTTTGGCTTCATTTCATGCAAGAATGTAACCGCTAATTGTAAGTTCCCTGTCAGTTATGCCGTGCAGGGTTTGTACCTGGCAAAATGGTAATATTTCACCCAACAATTTAAAATATATCCTTTGCCGGTCACTATTATAGTTTGCCAGCCAGTGCTGGAACCAATGATTTACGGAATTGCTATTTTGGCAATTGAATTTCACCACAGAAAATGATCTCATACCCAAACATTGGTTAGATACTGCCACACCGACCATACAAGAATGGCTCGCTGAAGTTTCAATCATCAGCCGATTTGAGAAACTTAAATGGACGATCGCTGGCAACCCCGCAAGTACTCCAGGATTTGGTCAAAATGGAGCGAATATGCATCGACCGATAGGATTCTACTCACTGAATGACAATATTTGATTCTTAGCTATTGTCCTTTCCAGGCTTCTTAATAAAACATGTGACGATCATTATTGTTTTCCCCTGTTGACTCCCTCTTATCTCCCCTCCCCTCCCCATTTCCCCCACCATTACACGAGTCATTTACTGCCTTCAGCTGGCTCTGTTAACTTTATTTACGTAATTATCTTATGCCATGTTTGCTATGTACATTTGAAGCCTTCATCGTTTGCTGATATTCGTTGGACATGCTCTTTTCATTAGCGGTCGCCTATACTCATAGTATCAGGAATTTATACTGTATTCGAGGCCTTCTACAAGATCATTAATAAATATATTGAAGAGAATAGGGCCCAATACTGACCCCTGAGATACCCCACTAGTGACAGTGACCCCTCCAGTACTGACCCCTGAGGTACCCCACTATTGACACTGACCCCTCCAGTACTGACCCCTGTGGTACCCCACTAGTGACAGTGACCTCTCCAGTACTGACCCCTGAGGTACCCCACTAGTGACAGTGACCCCTCCAGTACTGACCCCTGAGGTACCCCACTAGTGACAGTGACCCCTCCAGTTCTGACCCCTGAGGTACCCCACTAGTGACAGTGACCCAATCTGAGTGTGTACCGTTAATAACCACCCTCTGTTTTCTGTCACTCAGCCAGTTACTTACCCACATACAGACATTTTCTCCCAGTCCGAGCATCCTCATTTTATATACTAACCTTTTATGAGGTACGGTGTCAGGTGCTTTGGAGAAGTCCAGATATACGACATCCATTGATTCACCGCTGTCAAGTCTAGAACTTAAATCCTCATAGAAGCTGATTAAATTACTATCACATGACCGATCCCACATGAAGCCATGCTGATATGGCGGTATTTGCTTATTTCCGTTGAGATCCTCTAAGATAGCATCTCTCAGAAACCCTTCAAACAGTTTACCCACGACGGCCTATAGTTTCCGGGCTCTGTTTTTGGACCCTTTTGAATATTGGCACCACATTTGCTATGCGCCAATCCTGTGGAACATTCCCTGTTATTATAGAGTCCGTAAATATCAGAAATAAAGGTCTGGCTATGACATTACTTAATTCCCTTAGGATACGGGGTGTATGCCATCTGGTCCTGGCGATTTGTCTATTTTAATCTTTTAAGTCGCTGTTGTACTTCTTCCTGGGTCAGACAGGGCACTTTTAATGGGAATTTACTGTCACATTCTGCATTTCATCTGACAGTTTATTTTCCTCAGTGAATATAGAGGAGAAAAAAATATTTAATAGCTTGGCTTTATCCTCATCGCTTTCTGCAACTCCCCCCTCATTGCTGTGTAGAGGGCCGACCCATTCAGATTTATATTTTTTACCATTTATATAATTGAAGAACATTTTAGGGTTAGTTTTACTCTCTTTGGCAATTAATCTCTCGGTCTCTAGTTTGGCAGTTTTTATTAGTTTTTTACATATTCTATTTTTTCCTTATAGTTTATCAGTGCTTCCTCGCTCCCCTCCTGTTTTAGTGATTTATATGCTTTCTTTTTGTCATTTATTGCCTTCTTTACGGTTCCATTTATCCACATTGGTTTCTTATTGTTTCTTAACCTTTTATTCCTATAAGGTATGTACCTCTCACAATTAGATGTTACAATGCTTTTAAAAATCTCCCATTTTATGGTTGTATTTTTATTTTTCAGGACTTTGTCCCAGTTAGTTAGGGCTATGGCCTCGCTTAGTTGGCTAAATGTACAATTAAAAATAAAAAAACAGTTATTGGCGACTACCTTTGGCTTCATTTCATGCAAGAATGTAACCGCTAATTGTAAGTTCCCTGTCAGTTATGCCGTGCAGGGGTTTGTACCTGGCAAAAATGGTAATATTTCACCCAACAATTTAAAATATATCCTTTGCCGGTCACTATTATAGTTTGCCAGCCAGTGCTGGAACCAATGATTTACGGAATTGCTATTTTGGCAATTGAATTTCACCACAGAAAATGATCTCATACCCAAACATTGGTTAGATACTGCCACACCGACCATACAAGAATGGCTCGCTGAAGTTTCAATCATCAGCCGATTTGAGAAACTTAAATGGACGATCGCTGGCAACCCCCGCAAGTACTCCAGGATTTGGTCAAAATGGAGCGAATATGCATCGACCGATAGGATTCTACTCACTTCGAATGACAATATTTGATTCTTAGCTATTGTCCTTTCCAGGCTTCTTAATAAAACATGTGACGATCATTATTGTTTTCCCCTGTTGACTCCCTCTTATCTCCCCCCTCCCCCCTCCCCATTTCCCCCACCATTACACGAGTCATTTACTGCCTTTCGGCGGCTCTGTTAACTTTATTTACGTAATTATCTTATGCCATGTTTGCTATGTACATTTGAAGCCTTCATCGTTTGCTGATATTCGTTGGACATGCTCTTTTCATTAGCGGTCGCCTATACTCATAGTATCAGGAATTTATACTGTATTCGATTTTGTTATTGACTAGAATGACTTACACATTTATACAAATGTAATGGGGATTATTCACTTTATATTGTACATGGATCATTCCTCCTCCTCTCTTCAGCTCCCTCCCCAGTCTCCAGTACATGGATCGCTCCTCCTTCTCTCTTCAGCCCCCAGTACATGGATCACTCCTCCTCCTCTCTTCATCTCCCCCAGTCTCCAGTACATGGATCACTCCTCCTCCTCTCTTCAGCTCCCGCAGTCTCCAGTACATGGATCACTCCTCCTCCTCTCTTCATCTCCCCCAGTCTCCAGTACATGGATCATTCCTCCTCCTCTCTTCAGCTCCCTCCCCCAGTCTCCAGTACATGGATCGCCTCCTCCTTCTCTCTTCAGCTCCCCAGTACATGGATCACTCCTCCTCCTCTCTTCATCTCCCCCAGTCTCCAGTACATGGATCACTCCTCCTCCTCTCTTCATCTCCCCCAGTCTCCAGTACATGGATCACTCCTCCTCTCTTCAGCCCCCCTCAGTCTCCAGTACATGGATCACTCCTCCTCCTGTCTTCAGCCCCCCAGTCTCCAGTACATGGATCATTCCTCCTCTTCTCTTCAGCCCCCCCTCAGTATCCAGTACATGGATCACTCCTCCTCCTCTCTTCAGCTCCCCCCCCCCCAGTCTCCAGTACATGGATCACTCCTCCTCCTCTCTTCATCTCCCCCCAGTCTCCAGTACATGGATCACTCCTCCTCTCTTCAGCCCCCCCTCAGTCTCCAGTACATGGATCACTCCTCCTCCTGTCTTCAGCCCCCCCCCCAGTCTCCAGTACATGGATCACTCCTCCTCCTCTCTTCATCTCCCCCCAGTCTTCAGTACATGGATCACTCCTCCTCTCTTCAGCCCCCCTCAGTCTCAGTACATGGATCACTCCTCCTCCTCTCTTCAGCCCCCCAGTCTCCAGTACATGGATCATCTCCTCCTCCTCTCTTCAGCCCCCCCTCAGTATCCAGTACATGGATCACTCCTCCTCCTCTCTTCAGCTCCCCCAGTCTCCAGTACATGGATCACTCCTCCTCCTCTCTTCAGCCTCCCCTTCCCCCAGTCTCCAGTACATGGATCACTCCTCCTCCTCTCTTCAGCTCCCCGCAGTCTCCAGTACATGGATCACTCCTCCTCCTCCTCTCTTCAGCTCCCCCCAGTCTCCAGTACATGGATCACTCCTCCTTCTCTCTTCAGCTCCTCCCCAGTCTCCAGTACATGGATCGCTCCTCCTTCTCTCTTCAGCCCCCAGTACATGGATCACTCCTCCTCCTCTCTTCAGCTCCCCCCCAGTCTCCAGTACATGGATCACTCCTCCTCTCTTCAGCTCCCCCCAGTGTCCAGTACATGGATCACTCCTTCTCCTCTCTTCAGCTCCCCCCAGTCTCCAGTACATGGATCACTCCTTCTCCTCTCTTCAGCTCCCCCAGTCTCCAGTACATGGATCACTCCTCCTCCTCTCTTCAGCTCCCTCCCCCAGTCTCCAGTACATGGATCGCTCCTCCTCTCTCTCTTCAGCTCCCCCAGTACATGGATCACTCCTTCTCCTCTCTTCAGCTCCCCCAGTCTCCAGTACATGGATCACTCCTTCTCCTCTCTTCAGCTCCCCCCAGTCTCCAGTACATGGATCACTCCTCCTCCTCTCTTCAGCTCCCCCCAGTCTCCAGTACATGGATCACTCCTCCTTCTCTCTTCAGCTCCCTCCCCAGTCTCCAGTACATGGATCGCTCCTCCTTCTCTCTTCCAGCCCCCCAGTACATGGATCACTCCTCCTCCTCTCTTCAGCTCCCCCCAGTCTCCAGTACATGGATCACTCCTCATCCTCTTTTCAGCTCCCCCCAGTCTCCAGTACATGGATCACTCCTCCTCCTCCTCTCTTTAGCCCCCCCTCAGTCTCCAGTACATGGATCACTCCTTCTCCTCCTCTCTTCAGCTCCCCGCAGTCTCCAGTACATGGCTCACTCCTCCTCCTCTCTTCAGCCCCCCCCCAGTCTCCAGTACATGGATCACTCCTCCTCCTCTCTTCAGCTCCCCTCAGTCTCCAGTACATGGATCACTCCTCCTCCTCTCTTCAGCTCCCCCCAGTCTCCAGTACATGGATCACTCCTCCTCCTCTCTTCAGCTCCCCCAGTCTCCAGTACATGGATCACTCCTCCTCCTCTCTTCAGCTCCCCCAGTCTCCAGTACATGGATCACTCCTCCTCCCTCTCTTCAGCTCCCCCCCAGTCTCCAGTACATGGATCACTCCTCCTCCTCTCTTCCAGCTCCCCCAGTCTCCAGTACATGGATCACTCCTCCTCCTCTCTTCAGCTCCCTCCCAGTCTCCAGTACATGGATCACTCCTCCTCCTCTCTTCAGCTCCCCCCAGTCTCCAGTACATGGATCACTCCTCCTCCTCTCTTCAGCTCCCCCAGTCTCCAGTACATGGATCACTCCTCCTCCTCTCTTCAGCTCCCCCCAGTCTCCAGTACATGGATCACTCCTCCTTCTCTCTTCAGCTCCCTCCCCAGTCTCAGTACATGGATCAGCTCCTCCTCCTCTCTTCAGCTCCCCAGTCTCAGTACATGGATCACTCCTCCTCCTCTCTTCAGCTCCCCCAGTCTCAGTACATGGATCACTCCTCTCCTCTCTTCAGCTCCCCCAGTCTCCAGTACATGGATCACTCCTTCTCCTCTCTTCAGCGCTCTTACAGTAAAGAGTCCATAGTCTCACTGCTCTTACAGTATAGAGTCCATAGTCTCACTGCTCTTACAGTATAGAGTCCATAGTCTCACTGCTCTTACAGTAAAGTGTCCATAGTCTCACTGCTCTTACAGTATAGTCCATAGTCTCACTGTTCTTACAGTATAGTGTCCATAGTCTCACTGCTCTTACCATGAAGAATCCTTTTCTATGTTTGTGTACAAACCTTTTTTTCCTCCAGACGCAGAGGATGTCCCCTCGTCACAGTCCTGGGAATAAATAGATGATGGGAGTGATCTCTGTACTGACCCCTGATATATTTATACATAGTTATTAGATCTCCCCTCAGTCGTCTTTTTTCTAAAGTGAATAACCCTAATTTTGATAACCTTTCAGGGTCCTGTAGTTGCCCCATTCCAGTTATTACTTTAGTTGCCCTCCTCTGAACCCTCTCCAGCTCTGCTATGTCTGCCTTGTTCACAGGAGCCCAGAACTGTACACAGTCCTCCATGTGTGGTCAGACCAGTGATGTGTAAAGTGGTAGGACTATGTTCTCATCACGGGCGTCTATGCCCCTTTGATGCAACCCATTATCTTATTGGTCTTAGCGGCAGCTGCCTGACACTGGTTTTTGCAGCTTAATTTGCTGTTTATTAAAATTCCTAGATCCTTTTCCATGTCAGTGTTACCGAGTGTTTTACCATTTAATATGTACGGGTGACTTGCATTATTCCTTCCCATGTGCATAACTTTAAATTTGTCAGTGTTAAACCTCATCTGCTATTTCTCTGCCCAAGCCTCCAATCTATCCAGATCCCTCTGTAGCCGTATACTGTCCTCTGTAAAATATATATACAGTATACTGTCCTCTGTAGTATATATACAGTATACTGTCCTCTGTAGTATATATACAGTATACTGTCCTCTGTAGTATATATACAGTATACTGTCCTCTGTAGTATATATATACAGTATACTGTCCTCTGTAGTATATATACAGTATACTGTCCTCTGTAGTATATACACAGTATACTGTCCTCTGTAGTATATATACAGTATACTGTCCTCTGTAGTATATATACAGTATACTGTCCTCTGTAGTATATATGCAGTATACTGTCCTCTGTAGTATATATACAGTATACTGTCCTCTGTAGTATATATACAGTATACTGTCCTCTGTAGTATATATATACAGTATACTGTCCTCTGTAGTATATATACAGTGTACTGTCCTCTGTAGTGTATATACAGTATACTGTCCTCTGTAGTATATATACAGTATACTGTCCTCTGTAGTGTATATACAGTATACTGTCCTCTGTAGTATATATACAGTATACTGTCCTCTGTAGTATATATATACAGCATACTGTCCTCTGTAATATATATACAGTATACTGTCCTCTGTAGTGTATATACAGTATACTGTCCTCTGTAGTATATATACAGTATACGGTCCTCTGTAGTATATACACAGTATACTGTCCTCTGTAGTATATATACAGTATACTGTCCTCTGTAGTATATATATACAGTATACTGTCCTCTGTAGTATATATACAGTATACTGTCCTCTGTAGTATATATACAGTATACTGTCCTCTGTAGTGTATATACAGTATACTGTCCTCTGTAGTATATACACAGTATATTGTCCTCTGTAGTACATATACAGTATACTGTCCTCTGTAGTATATATACAGTATACTGTCCTCTGTAGTATATACACAGTATACTGTCCTCTGTAGCAGAAAACTGTCCTCTTCAGTGTTAATTACTTTACACAGTTTAGTGTTATCTTCAAAAATATATATTTTACTGTGCAGGCCTTCTACAAGATCATTAATAAATATATTGAAGAGAATAGGGCCCAATACTGACCCCTGAGATACCCCACTAGTGACAGTGACCCCTCCAGTACTGACCCCTGAGGTACCCCACTATTGACACTGACCCCTCCAGTACTGACCCCTGTGGTACCCCACTAGTGACAGTGACCTCTCCAGTACTGACCCCTGAGGTACCCCACTAGTGACAGTGACCCCTCCAGTACTGACCCCTGAGGTACCCCACTAGTGACAGTGACCCTCCAGTTCTGACCCCTGAGGTACCCCACTAGTGACAGTGACCCAATCTGAGTGTGTACCGTTAATAACCCCCTCTGTTTTCTGTCACTCAGCCAGTTACTTACCCACATACAGACATTTTCTCCCAGTCCGAGCATCCTCATTTTATATACTAACCTTTTATGAGGTACGGTGTCAGGTGCTTTGGAGAAGTCCAGATATACGACATCCATTGATTCACCGCTGTCAAGTCTAGAACTTAAATCCTCATAGAAGCTGATTAAATTACTATCACATGACCGATCCCACATGAAGCCATGCTGATATGGCGGTATTTGCTTATTTCCGTTGAGATCCTCTAAGATAGCATCTCTCAGAAACCCTTCAAACAGTTTACCCACGACGGCCTATAGTTTCCGGGCTCTGTTTTGGACCCTTTTGAATATTGGCACCACATTTGCTATGCGCCAATCCTGTGGAACATTCCCTGTTATTATAGAGTCCGTAAATATCAGAAATAAAGGTCTGGCTATGACATTACTTAATTCCCTTAGGATACGGGGTGTATGCCATCTGGTCCTGGCGATTTGTCTATTTTAATCTTTTAAGTCGCTGTTGTACTTCTTCCTGGGTCAGACAGGGCACTTTTAATGGGGAATTTACTGTCACATTCTGCATTTCATCTGACAGTTTATTTTCCTCAGTGAATATAGAGGAGAAAAAAATATTTAATAGCTTGGCTTTATCCTCATCGCTTTCTGCAACTCCCCTCATTGCTGTGTAGAGGGCCGACCCATTCAGATTTATATTTTTTACCATTTATATAATTGAAGAACATTTTAGGGTTAGTTTTACTCTCTTTGGCAATTAATCTCTCGGTCTCTAGTTTGGCAGTTTTTATTAGTTTTTACATATTCTATTTTTTTCCTTATAGTTTATCAGTGCTTCCTCGCTCCCCTCCTGTTTTAGTGATTTATATGCTTTCTTTTTGTCATTTATTGCCTTCTTTACGGTTCCATTTATCCACATTGGTTTCTTATTGTTTCTTAACCTTTTATTCCTATAAGGTATGTACCTCTCACAATTAGATGTTACAATGCTTTTAAAAATCTCCCATTTTATGGTTGTATTTTTATTTTTGAGGACTTTGTCCCAGTTAGTTAGGGCTATGGCCTCGCTTAGTTGGCTAAATGTACAATTAAAAATAAAAACAGTTATTGGCGACTACCTTTGGCTTCATTTCATGCAAGAATGTAACCGCTAATTGTAAGTTCCCTGTCAGTTATGCCGTGCAGGGGTTTGTACCTGGCAAAAATGGTAATATTTCACCCAACAATTTAAAATATATCCTTTGCCGGTCACTATTATAGTTTGCCAGCCAGTGCTGGAACCAATGATTTACTGAATTGCTATTTTGGCAATTGAATTTCACCACAGAAAATGATCTCATACCCAAACATTGGTTAGATACTGCCACACCGACCATACAAGAATGGCTCGCTGAAGTTTCAATCATCAGCCGATTTGAGAAACTTAAATGGACGATCGCTGGCAACCCCGCAAGTACTCCAGGATTTGGTCAAAATGGAGCGAATATGCATCGACCGATAGGATTCTACTCACTCGAATGACAATATTTGATTCTTAGCTATTGTCCTTTCCAGGCTTCTTAATAAAACATGTGACGATCATTATTGTTTTCCCCTGTTGACTCCCTCTTATCTCCCCCTCCCCTCCCCATTTCCCCCACCATTACACGAGTCATTTACTGCCTTCGGCGGCTCTGTTAACTTTATTTACGTAATTATCTTATGCCATGTTTGCTATGTACATTTGAAGCCTTCATCGTTTGCTGATATTCGTTGGACATGCTCTTTTCATTAGCGGTCGCCTATACTCATAGTATCAGGAATTTATACTGTATTCGATTTTGTTATTGACTAGAATGACTTACACATTTATACAAATGTAATGGGGATTATTCACTTTATATTGTACATGGATCATTCCTCCTCCTCTCTTCAGCTCCTCCCCAGTCTCCAGTACATGGATCGCTCCTCCTTCTCTCTTCAGCCCCCAGTACATGGATCACTCCTCCTCCTCTCTTCATCTCCCCCAGTCTCCAGTACATGGATCACTCCTCCTCCTCTCTTCAGCTCCCCGCAGTCTCCAGTACATGGATCACTCCTCCTCCTCTCTTCATCTCCCCCAGTCTCCAGTACATGGATCACTCCTCCTCTCTTCAGCTCCCCCTCAGTCTCCAGTACATGGATCACTCCTCCTCCTGTCTTCAGCCCCCCAGTCTCCAGTACATGGATCACTCCTCCTCCTCTCTTCAGCCCCCTCAGTATCCAGTACATGGATCACTCCTCCTCCTCTCTTCAGCTCCCCCAGTCTCCAGTACATGGATCACTCCTCCTCCTCTCTTCATCTCCCCCAGTCTCCAGTACATGGATCACTCCTCCTCCTCTCTTCAGCTCCCCTCAGTCTCCAGTACATGGATCACTCCTCCTTCTCTTCAGCCCCCTCAGTCTCCAGTACATGGATCACTCCTCCTCCTCTCTTCAGCCCCCCAGTCTCCAGTACATGGATCATTCCTCCTCTCTCTCTTCAGCTCCCCTCAGTCTCCAGTACATGGATCACTCCTCCTCCTCTCTTCAGCTCCCCCCAGTCTCCAGTACATGGATCACTCCTCCTCCTCTCTTCAGCTCCCCCCAGTCTCCAGTACATGGATCACTCCTCCTCTCTCTTCAGCTCCCCCCAGTCTCCAGTACATGGATCACTCCTCCTCCTCTCTTCAGCTCCCCCAGTCTCCAGTACATGGATCACTCCTCCTTCCTCTCTTCAGCTCCCCCCCAGTCTCCAGTACATGGATCACTCCTCCTCCTCTCTTCAGCTCCCCCCAGTCTCCAGTACATGGATCACTCCTCCTCCTCTCTTCAGCTCCCCCCCAGTCTCCAGTACATGGATCACTCCTCCTCCTCTCTTCAGCTCCCCCAGTCTCCAGTACATGGATCACTCCTCCTCCTCTCTTCAGCTCCCCTCAGTCTCCAGTACATGGATCACTCCTCCTCCTCTCTTCAGCTCCCCCCAGTCTCCAGTACATGGATCACTCCTCCTCCTCTCTTCAGCTCCCCCAGTCTCCAGTACATGGATCACTCCTCCTCCTCTCTTCAGCTCCCCCAGTCTCCAGTACATGGATCACTCCTCCTCCTCTCTTCAGCTCCCTCCCCAGTCTCCAGTACATGGATCACTCCTCCTCCTCTCTTCAGCTCCCCCAGTCTCCAGTACATGGATCACTCCTCCTCCTCTCTTCAGCCTCCCCTTCCCCCAGTCTCCAGTACATGGATCACTCCTCCTCCTCTCTTCAGCTCCCCGCAGTCTTCAGTACATGGATCACTCCTCCTCCTCCTCTCTTCAGCTCCCCCCAGTCTCCAGTACATGGATCACTCCTCCTCTCTTCAGCTCCCCCCAGTCTCCAGTACATGGATCACTCCTCCTCCTCTCTTCAGCTCCCTCCCCCAGTCTCCAGTACATGGATCGCTCCTCCTTCTCTCTTCAGCCCCCCCCCCCCAGTACATGGATCACTCCTCCTCCTCTCTTCAGCTCCTCCCCAGTCTCCAGTACATGGATCACTCCTCCTCTCTTCAGCTCCCCAGTGTCCAGTACATGGATCACTCCTTCTCCTCTCTTCAGCTCCCCCAGTCTCCAGTACATGGATCACTCCTTCTCCTCTCTTCAGCTCCCCCCAGTCTCCAGTACATGGATCACTCCTCCTCCTCTCTTCAGCTCCCTCCCCCAGTCTCCAGTACATGGATCGCTCCTCCTTCTCTCTTCAGACCCCCCCCCCCCAGTACATGGATCACTCCTTCTCCTCTCTTCAGCTCCCCCCAGTCTCCAGTACATGGATCACTCCTTCTCCTCTCTTCAGCTCCCCCCAGTCTCCAGTACATGGATCACTCCTCCTTCTCTCTTCAGCTCCCTCCCCCAGTCTCCAGTACATGGATCGCTCCTCCTTCTCTCTTCAGCCCCCCAGTACATGGATCCTCCTCCTCCTCTCTTCAGCTCCCCCAGTCCCCAGTACATGGATCATTCCTCCTCCTCTCTTCAGCTCCCTCCCCAGTCTCCAGTACATGGATCATTCCTCCTCCTCTCTTCAGCTCCCCCAGTCTCCAGTACATGGATCACTCCTCCTCCTCTCTTCAGCTCCCCCAGTCTCCAGTACATGGATCACTCCTCCTCCTCCTCTCTTCAGCTCCCCCAGTCTCCAGTACATGGATCACTCCTCCTCCTCTCTTCAGCTCCCCCAGTCTCCAGTACATGGATCACTCCTCATCCTCTTTTCAGCTCCCCAGTCTCCAGTACATGGATCACTCCTCCTCCTCTCTTCAGCTCCCCCAGTCTCCAGTACATGGATCACTCCTCCTCCTCTCTTCAGCTCCCCTCAGTCTCCAGTACATGGATCCTCCTCATCCTCTTTTCAGCTCCCCCAGTCTCCAGTACATGGATCACTCCTCCTCCTCTCTTTAGCCCACTGAAAGGGTATTTTACATATTACAATGGTGGTCTAGATGCTAACAGGTTAAACTCTTTACAGCTTGCTGTCATGTCCGTGAGGTTCCTGCTGTCCATTGTATTCCCAAGTGATAACTGTGTGTCATGTATTGTAATCTCAATGTCTGCTGGGGTGGGCTCGCATACAGGAATTAACCTCCGGGGATGTGTTCTTTGAGGAAATGACCTGTCTTGTAACAAGTGGCAGTGCCTGATATAATATATATTTAATAGCAAGGGTAAAAATCCTTTCAATCCAACCATTGATCCCAACTTTTATACAAAAGAACGGGATCATTTTCTATTCTGAGAGCTGCACTGTGTGTCCTCCTCGGGCTAGAGACCTTGTGTGTATATGTACATAACATATGAAACAACAGTACAAATCATAAAGGAGATAAAAAAACCTTCTTGTGCAATTGGCGACAGTAGGAAAAAATATCTTGCATAGTGGACAAGGGGAAAAGAGAAAGGAGAGTTGAAATAACTATGAAGGAGATTTGATAAAACCTTCTGTGTAATTGGCGCACAGTAGGAAAAAAATCCCCTGCATAGTGGAAAAGAAAGAAGAAAGAAAAGTAAGAAAGAACACAAAACATGAAATAATCAGTGTTGTTCTGAGAGTAGCGCCATGTGTCCTGTGTGTCTACTAGGCTTGGCATCAATCGCAGAGTGGAGACGTGAATGTCTCTTGCTTCCTGGGGTGATGAGGGGCATATCGAGGGTAGCTTCTCAGAGTGGTGGGCACACCTTGCCACTAGCCAAACAGTGGCTGCTAGCGTTGTGTCTGCTACAAAGGATGCCATTGCTGCACAGATGTGAGGTCTTCCAGGGGTAGGGGTGTACATTGGCATTGTACAGAGCACTGAAGCTTGCTTCTTCATAATGATTGGATCCAACTGGGACTCGTCTGGTTCTGGTCATTCAGGCAGAGGTGAGGCTTCCTTCAATTGGGATGCTTGAACCCAAGTAGGATAGTTGTCAGTTGACACTTTAGTTCTGGTCCTGGCCTGGACTGTCACAGGGGTTCCATAGGGTGGGTCCAGCGACTTCAACTTATGGAGAGACTTCATCAGGACTCTGCCTCCAGGCTTGAATCGGTAGGTTGGTGCACCTGTTGACAATGAAACGAAAGCGAAGTATCACCATAATCACTGCTTTTATTTTCCAATCAGTCCCAAACCATGTATTTGGGGTGGGGTGCTATTTTGGGAATTTCTACTCTACTACTCCTCCTTTGACCATAGACCGCTAGCGTCTCTGGTCAACCCTTGAAGCTCCCAATAAACGATGTCTGCTGATGTTAGACCTTGGTTGCGCAATTTTGTGTGACACAGGAGGCTGCTTTTGCTTGACTGTCTCTGTAGTGAACCCTCTATGCTGCCATTTTACTCCAAAATTATGACACACCGAAAATGGGAATTTAGAATCTGTGTACACATTTACTCGCCTGCCAGCCATAATTTTGCAAGCTCTAGCAAGTGCGAATAACTCTGCAGCTTGTGCTGATGAGACAGTGGCTGGCATGGCCTCAAGAACTCTGTCGGGCAATTGTACAACTGCATAACCAGCATGAAACGTGTGATCATCTGGTCAGGTGCAAGAGCCATCTACAAAAACATCCTCTGCATCAGGAAAAGGAACACTTTGTAGGGTGGGGTGAGGGCTGGTGGCTATGTGAATGTGTTCTGCACATTCATGTTGTTCTGAGATCTTATCTTGTGGGCAGTCAATCGTGTTGTGTGGACAGATTTTTTTCCTATAAGGTGTAGGACAGAGTGTGACGTGTACAGTGTGGTATCATGTCCCAGTGTGATCGAGCTTGTCAATTCTACAGCCATTGCACACGCTGCCAAGGTCCTGAGACATGGTGGCATGCCCTGTACAGTGACTGAGGGTAGTTTGGATATATATGTCACAGTCCTCAACCGTCCTCCATGGTCTTGAGCTAACACAGCAGCTATGGTTTCGCAAACCATGCGGCGGATGCCAGTTTACAAGGACTTTCTGGAGAGCGGTGGAGTAAACTGCAGGTACATCAATTAGACCTTGTGGCAATCTGCACCAGGTCATTTGATGGCCTTTGAAGACAAACGCCATCAGTGGCTGCGTCTTCCTATCCAACAGTATGCTAAATACACATTTGGGAGATTACCCACACTGAAAAAAAAAACTTTTAAGTTTAGTGAATATCCAAGCAGTAGGTCTCTATATATAAAAAAACAAACAAAATACTTACAACAAAAATGTACAGGTAGAAAGAAAAGAAAAAATATATATATAAAAAAATCATATAAAAATATTCTGCTGGCCATTAACACATCGCACACAGACAGACAGATAGACAGACATATACTAACACCACCTGCCAACCCAACGTTTGTTCTGGTGTGTGAACAAAGACCTCTTCCTGTGAGTTTCATTAAAGGAGCAGATGATATTCACACCTAAAACACAAAAGGTTATGTGGGAACAAAAACACTTCCACATCACAAAGGTACAGTATACATGACTGTTTTAACCAACACATGCCTGACTGTTATTTCATTGTTTGCAAACAATTACTAGTTATTGAGCTCATGATACCACGTGGTGACTATGAAAACCTTTTAAACTGATATAAAACCTGTGAACACAACAAAAACATTAGTGTTTAGCCAGTTTGACTAAGCCACGTTTAGTGGCTCCTGAAAAGAAACACAGAGACAATTATTACACACAATTATCATAACAGTCCCATCTTTATTCCCTAAGCCTTGTCCGGTCATCTGTATGGCTGGAATATAAGTCCCATATTCTTCTGAAACTAAGCAAGCATTCTTCACAACATTTTCCATATTGTTAATGAAAAATGGTAATGCAAAGCCAAATGGAAGATTAGCTTTCACCATAGAATGACTTGCAGCAGACTTAGGAACATGATCTTAGTTCTAAACTTAATATTTAATTTCTTTCTGGGATTCTTCTTACCATACGAATTGCCCATTTTATTTAGCTAAAAATATACAGTGAGATCAGCTGAGTTTGAAGGTTTAGCTAAGAATAATTATGTTTGTGTTTAGTGCAAATACTTACTGACAAACCTCATGCTTCTCAGTTTATATGTTTTCCATCCTATGTCTTCTAATCCAGGCTCATGATTACTCCTGAATTTATGTTTGATCTTACACTATCCTGGATGGCCAAATTTATACCTTCAATTTCAGCATGAACTGCATACCATCTATACACAGTCTATACACAATCTATGCAGTAAATTTCAATCTTATAACGACTAAGAAATGCTTAAGCAATTATACAGCAATATACATGGTTTTAGGAAAAACTATTCACTGCACACAGCACTGTTTTTAAGATTTGGGGACTCCAGACCCCTTTTGTTTTAGGAATATCAGATTCCTGGGACTCAGACCCCTTTTTGTTTTTAGGAATATCAGATTCCTGGGAGGCGCACAGAAGCGCTCACGGGTTCAAATAATCCGCTCTCACAGTATAGGGTAGTAATACATAAAAAAAATATAGATATCACTTACCCGATACTGTTTATGGCGTAATCCACCTTCTGACACCAAACTGAGATACTTCGCTTTCGTTTCATTGTCAGCAGGTGCACCAACTCTACCGATTCAAGCCTGAGGCAGAGTCCTGATGAAGTCTCTCCATAAGTTGAAGTCGCTGGACCCACCCTATGGAACCCTGTGACAGTCCAGGCCAGGACCAGAACTAAAGTGTCAACTGACAACTATCCTACTTGGGTTCAAGCATCCCCAATTGAAGGGAAGCCTCACCTCTGCCTGAGTGACCAGAACCAGACGAGTCCCAGTTGGATCCAGTCATTAGGAAGAAGCAAGCTTCAGTGCTCTGTACAATGCCAATGTACACCCTACCCCTGGAAGACCTCACATCTGTGCAGCAATGGCATCCTTTGTAGCAGACACAACGCTTAGCAGCCACTGTTTGGCTAGTGGCAAGGTGTGCCCACCACTCTGAGAAGCTACCCTCGATGCCCTCATCACCCAGGAAGCAAGAGACATTCACGTCCCACTCTGCGATTGATGCCAAGCCTAGTAGACACACAGGACACATGGCGCTACTCTCAGAACAACACTGATTATTTCATGTTTTGTGTTCTTTCTCACTTTTTCTTTCTTCTTTCTTTTCCACTATGCAGGGATTTTTTCCTACTGTGCGCTAATTACACAGAAGGTTTTATCAAATCTCCTTCATAGTTATTTCAACTCTCCTTCTCTTTTCCCTTGTCCACTATGCAAGAGATTTTTTCCTACTGTGCGCTAATTGCACAAGAAGGTTTTATCTCCTTTATGATTTGTACTGTTGTTTCATATGTTATGTACATATACACACAAGGTCTCTAGCCCGAGGAGGACACACAGTGCAGCTCTCAGAATAGAAAGTGATCCCGTTCTTTCTTGTATAAAAAGTTGGGATCAATGGTTGGATTGAAAGGGATGTTTAACCTTGCTATTAGATATATATAATATCAGGCACTGACACGTGTTACAAGACAGGTCATTTCCTCAAAGAACACATCCCCCGGAGGTTCATTCCTGTATGCGAGCCCACCCCAGCAGACATTGAGATTACAGAGACGGCAGACAGTTATCACTTGGGAATACAACGGACAGCAGGAACCTCACGGACATGACAGCAAGCTGTAAAGAGTTTAACCTGTTAGCATCTAGACCACCATTGTAATATGTAAAATACCCCTTCATGTATTGTATATGGCAGATACCAGTATTGTTTACTGACTTCCCTAAATTAACCTGTCATCTGCTGAACTCAAGTTGGTACTCCCCCCCCCCCCCCCAATGTCCTATAAATACATGTACTATGGAATAAAGACTTCAGATTGTAACTGTCTAAGATTGAGTTCTGACTTTTACTATCTCCCCAGCTGGAGGAAAAGCTATTCACTGAAGGGGAAAATATACCGGTGGAGGTCTGATGCCTCATTGTATGACCATCTCATAACCGCCTCAGATTAGAAAGAGCTATCACCCCCCCTCAGTCTCCAGTACATGGATCACTCCTCCTCTCTTCAGCCCCCCCTCAGTCTCCAGTACATGGATCACTCCTCCTCCTCTCTCAGCCTCCCTCAGTCTCCAGTAAATGGATCACTCCTCCTCCTCTCTTCAACTCCCCTCAGTCTCCAGTACATGGATCACTCCTCCTCCTCTCTTCAACTCCCCCTCAGTCTCCAGTACATGGATCACTCCTCTCCTCTCTTCAGCTCCCCCAGTCTCAGTACATGGATCACTCCTCCTCTCTCTTCAGCCCCCAGTCTCCAGTACATGGATCACTCCTCCTCCTCTCTTTCAGCCCCCCAGTCTCCAGTACATGGATCACTCCTCCTCCTCTCTTCAGCTCCCCAGTCTCCAGTACATGGATCACTCCTCCTCCTCTCTCTTCAGCCCCTCCTCAGTCTCCAGTACATGGATCACTCCTCCTTCTCTCTTCATCTCCCCCAGTCTCCAGTACATGGATCACTCCTTCTCCTCTCTTCAGCTCCCCCAGTCTCCAGTACATGGATCACTCCTCCTCCTCTCTTCATCTCCCCCAGTCTCCAGTACATGGATCACTCCTCCTCCTCTCTTCAGCTCCCCAGTCTCCAGTACATGGATCACTCCTCCTCCTCTCTTCAGCCCCCCAGTCTCCAGTACATGGATCACTCCTCCTCCTCTCTTCCAGCTCCCCCAGTCTCCAGTACATGGATCACTCCTCCTCCTCTCTTCAGCCCCCAGTCTCCAGTTCATGGATCACTCCTCCTCTTCTCTTCAGCCTCCTTCCCCCAGTCTCCAGTACATGGATCACTCCTCCTCCTCTTTTCAGCTCCCCAGTCTCCAGTACATGGATCACTCCTCCTCCTCTCTTCAGCTCCCCCAGTCTTCAGTACATGGATCACTCCTCCTCCTCCTTCAGCTCCCCGCAGTCTCCAGTACATGGATCACTCCTCCTCTCTTCAGCTCCCCCAGTCTCCAGTACATGGATCACTCCTCCTCCTCCTCCTCTCTTCAGCTCCCCCAGTCGTCCAGTACATGGATCACTCCTCCTCCTCTCTTCAGCTCCACCCCCAGTCTCCAGTACATGGATCACTCCTCCTCCTCTCTTTCAGCTCCCTCAGTCTCCAGTACATGGATCACTCCTCCTCCTCTCTTCAGCCCCCTCAGTCTCCAGTACATGGATCACTCCTCCTCTCTCTCCACTCCCCAGTCTCAGTACATGGATCACTCCTCCTCTCTCTTCATCCCCCCAGTCTCCAGCACATGGATCACTCCTCCTCCTCTCTTTCAGCTCCCTCAGTCTCCAGTACATGGATCACTCCTCCTCCTCTCTTCAGCTCCCCCCAGTCTCCAGTACATGGATCACTCCTCCTCCTCCTCTTCAGCTCCCCCCAGTCTCCAGTACATGGATCACTCCTCCTCCTCTCTTCAGCTCCCCCCAGTCTCCAGTACATGGATCACTCCTCCTCCTCTCTTCAGCTCCCCCTCAGTCTCCAGTACATGGATCACTCCTCATCCTCTCTACAGCTCCCCCTCAGTCTCCAGTACATGGATCACTCCTCCTCCTCCTCTTCAGCTCCCCCTCAGTCTCCAGTACATGGATCACTCCTCCTCTCTCTTCAGCTCCCCTCAGTCTCCAGTACATGGATCACTCCTCCTCCTCTCTTCAGCCTCCCCAGTCTCCAGTACATGGATCACTCCTCCTCTCTCTCTTCAGCCCACCCTCAGTCTCCAGTACATGGATCACTCCTCCTCCTCTCTTCAGCTCCCTCCCCCAGTCTCCAGTACATGGATCACTCCTCCTCCTCTCTTCAGCTCCCCCCTCAGTCTCCAGTACATGGATCACTCCTCCTCCTCTCTTCAGCTCCCCCCAGTCTCCAGTACATGGATCACTCCTCCTCCTCTCTTCAGCTCCCCCCAGTCTCCAGTACATGGATCACTCCCTCCTCTCTTCAGCCCCTCCTCAGTCTCCAGTACATGGATCACTCCTCCTCCTCTAGCCTCCCTCAGTCTCAGTACATGGATCACTCCTCCTCCTCTCTCTTCATCTCCCCAGTCTCCAGTACATGGATCACTCCTCTCTCTCTTCAGCTCCCCCCCAGTCTCCAGTACATGGATCACTCCTCCTCCTCTCTTCAGCTCCCCCCCAGTCTCCAGTACATGGATCACTCCTCCTCCTCTCTTCAGCTCCCCCCCAGTCTCCAGTACATGGATCACTCCTCCTCCTCTCTTCAGCCCCCCTCAGTCTCCAGTACATGGATCACTCCTCCTCCTCTCTTCAGCTCCCTCCCCAGTCTCCAGTACATGGATCACTCCTCCTCCTCTCTTCAGCTCCCCCAGTCTCCAGTACATGGATCATCCTCCTCCTCTCTTCAGCTCCTCCCAGTCTCAGTACATGGATCACTCCTCCTCCTCTCTTCAGCTCCCCCCAGTCTCAGTACATGGATCACTCCTCCTCCTCTCTTCAGCTCCCCCCAGTCTCCAGTACATGGATCACTCCTCCTCCTCTCTTCAGCCCCCTCAGTCTCCAGTACATGGATCACTCCTCCTCCTCTCTTCAGCTCCCTCTCAGTCTCAGTACATGGATCTCCTCCTCCTCTCTTCAGCCCCCCCAGTCTCCAGTACATGGATCACTCCTCCTCTCTCTTCAGCTCCCCCAGTCTCCAGTACATGGATCACTCCTCCTCCTCTCTTCAGCTCCCCTCAGTCTCCAGTACATGGATCACTCCTCCTCCTCTTCAGCTCCCCCCAGTCTCAGTACATGGATCACTCCTCCTCCTCTCTTCAGCTCCCCCCAGTCTCCAGTACATGGATCACTCCTCCTCCTCTCTTCAGCTCTCCCAGTCTCCAGTACATGGATCACTCCTCTCCTCTCTTCAGCTCCCTCAGTCTCCAGTACATGGATCACTCCTCCTCCTCTCTTCAGCCTCCCTCCCCAGTCTCCAGTACATGGATCACTCTCCTCCCTCTCTTCAGCTCCCCCAGTCTCCAGTACATGGATCACTCCTCCTCCTCTCTTCAGCTCCCCCAGTCTCCAGTACATGGATCACTCCTCCTCCTCTCTTCAGCTCCCCTCAGTCTCCAGTACATGGATCCTCCTCCTCCTCTCTTCAGCTCCCCCAGTCTCCAGTACATGGATCACTCCTCCTCCTCTCTCTTCAGCTCCCCCAGTCTCCAGTACATGGATCACTCCTCTCCTCCTCTCTTCAGCCCCCTCAGTCTCCAGTACATGGATCCACTCCTCCTCCTCTCTTCAGCTCCACCCCCTCAGTCTCAGTACATGGATCACTCCTCCTCCTCTCTTCAGCCCCCCTCAGTCTCCAGTACATGGATCACTCCTCCTCTCTTCAGCTCCCC